>MU383088.1:0-189727 GCA_022495125.1 Xylaria acuta
TTATTTTAGCTTAAAAAAAAGCTGTTATTAATAAAAACTTAAAATATTAACGTTTAACGCAAATATAAAAAAGCTTGTTTTTAAGCGTTTAATATATAAAATAACGTAAAGCTTTCGGCTTCGTACGTATAATTTTCCAAATAAATTTAAAAAATAAAAAATTTAAACAAATTAAAGCTAAATAGGGCAAAATATAGTTTATTAATAATATTAAACAGTAAATTTAAAAAGTAAACTTTTTTATATTATTAATATATTAATTTTATAGCTTTTTTTTAATAAGCTTGTTATACTAATAAATATTTAATATAATTATAAAGCTATTAAATAGTAATTTTAAAGCTTACGCGTAAAAAAAAACTAATATAATTAACGCTTTTATTATATACTATAAAGTTTAAAAAACTTTAGTTAATAAATTAATAAACTTTTAATGTTTTTTATTATAAACGAAAACTTAAAGCTAAAATAAAAAAAAATATTAAAACTAAAATAAAAGTTAAATAAAAAATTTAAAAAAGCTAATATTTGCTTAAAATATAAGCAAAAATAAAATAATCTATAAATATTTTATTTATATTATAAAAATATTTATAATATTGCCAACTAAACTATTTTTTAATAGCTTATATACCGATTTTTTTAATAAGGTTTTTTTAAAGTAATATTTTATAAATATATACTTATAGCAAATAAACAAAAATAATAAAATAATATATTCGCTTTATAAAATTATTTTAAAATATAAAATATATTTTTAAAACTATATAAAATCGGTATATAAAGTTAAAATAAAAAAGTATATATATAAATAATAAAAAACGGATCTATAATAAAAAATTATATAAAAAAACAAAATATTTAAAATATAAAATAAATAAAACTAATAAAAATAAAAATATAATTGTTTAAAAAACTAAGCTTTTTAAACTTTTATTTATTTTTATTTTTTAACTTATTTTATTTATTATTATAATATTATTTTAGCGCTTTTTTTAAAAGCGTTTTTAATTATTATATTAGTTTAGTTTTTTTTTTTTAAGTTTTAAAAACATTATTAATTTTTAAAATACTACTATTAATATATTTTAGCCCGTTTTTTAATTTATTTATAACTTATTAAATTAATTTAAAAATTTAATAATAACTATTTAATAATATTATTAGCTATAATAATATAATACTATTAATATTATAACGTTTTATTAATTTTTTTAGTTTAATTTTTAGGAAATTAAATAATAATAATAATAATAACTTATATAATAACTTTTAATAAAATCGCTTAGATCGATTAAAATAACTAGTTAATAAAATTGTATTATTTTTTATCCGTAGAACTATTTTTGTTTAAACTATTTTTAATATCGCTATAATTGTTAAAGTTATTAAAATTGTTAGGTTTATTACTATTATTAGATTTATTAGTATTTTTAAGTTTAAAAAGGCCGTTAGTTTTATTAAGGCCGTTAAGTTTATTATAGCTATTAGATTTATAAAGGCTATTAGATTTATTATAGCTATTAAGTTTATTATAGCTGTTAAATTCGTAAAAGCTATTAGATTCGTTATAGCTGTTAGATTTGTTATAGCTATTAAATTTATTATAGCTATTAAGTTCGTAAAAGCCGTTAAGTTTGTAAAAGCTATTAGATTTATTATTTTTAAAACTATTATTATTTATAATTTAATTATTTTTAAAAACGCTATAAACTTTTCGGGCTTTTTAAATATTATTAATATTATAAGTTACGTTTTCGTAGCTATTATAAAAAATATAATCGTTTTTAAAAGCAGTATTAAACTTAGTATTAATATTATTATAGCTAGTAGTTTTTTTTAATAAATACAAGCTAAAGTATAATATAAAATAGTTAATATAAATTTAATGCACGTAGTAAAAATATATATAGTAGGTTTTAAATAATATTTTCTAACAGTATAAATATTTTACTTTGCTATATATTTTATTTTAGTTGTTTTTAAAAATATTAGTGCTATTATTAACGCTAAAGCTATTATTAACGCTAAAGCTATCGTTAACGCTAAAGCTATCGTTAACGTTAATATTTTCGATAATAGTAGCTACTAACGGACTGCCTAAATAAATATTAAAGCTATACTTTAAATAAAAAATATTAGCGTTAATAAAGCACCGATTATATAAATAAATAAAAGAACAACTATAACAAAAATAAAAAATAGCGTTCGTATTACCGCAACTAATATATATTTTGCTGCCGCTGTTTATATTAGCTATATTTTTTACGCTAGCTATATTTTTTGCGCTAGCTGTTATTTTTTGCTAATTTAATATATAGCTTTTTCTATTTCCGGCTTTTTATTTTAGCCGTATAAACGCTATTACGTTAAAATTTTATTAAAAAGCAAACATAATAAGCTACTTAAAAAAAATAAGGAAGTAACCTAAGCTTAGGACTTTATTATGCCGTAAATATATTATATAAATAAAACGCGGCAATAAAATAAAAATTCTATACTATATATATATAATAGTAGTACTTAAAAAAAAGAATTAAAGTATATAAAAGTATAAAAGGAGCAGAAAAAATATACTAAAAAGTTAAACGTACCGGTTGCTGTTTATAGTAATAACTGCCCGGCTATTAGCTTTAAAGCTATACGTATTATATGTTTTAACTTAATATATAGTATATACTTACGTATATATAGGTTAAAAATATTAGCTAATTTATACGTTTTATAGTATTTATAGCAAATAAGTTTTAAACTAAGAATATAATAAAACGCGTTTTTATTATAATAACTTTTATCGCTTTTATATTATAAGTTATATTTTTTATTAAATTGTTTACTATTAACAAAGTAAACGCTTTAATATTTATTATTATAGCAGTTGCTTTAATATTTATTATAGCTACGATTATATTTTTAATTATAATTATAATTATATTTTCGGTTATAGTTTCGGTTATATTTTTTATTTTATACGCGGTTATAGGTCCAATTATAATTATAATTATAGCTTTTATTATAATTATAGCTTTTATTACGATTATAGCTGCTTTTTTAATAGCGGTTGCTTTTATAGCGTTTATTACAATTGTTATTTATATAATAGTATTAATTGTTATAATAATAATTTTTGCTACATTAATAAAATTTATTTTTTAAACCTTAATATTTACTGCTAGCTCGGCGTTTTTAGCAGCGATTTAAATAATTTTTTTATTAAAAAAAAAAATATAAAAATCGTAAAATATTTTTTTTAAAATACTCTTTTTTTAGTTTAACGTTTAAATAATAGCGTTCGGCTTTTTATTTAAGCTTATATTATACTTTTTCGATCTTCTATATATATTAATTTAAAGTTTTTTTATTTTTTAAAGCTTTAATTTTGTTTAAAATCTTTTTGTTTTATTAATTTTAAATATTTTTTATAACGTTTGCTTAATTAAAATTATTACGTTTTAATATTTTGTTTATACGCGTATATTTTAGCTTGCGTTAAATATATTATATAATAACGTATTAATTTTTAGCAATATTATAAAAAATTAAACGTTTTTTAAAAAACTTTTTTATAGCTTAGCTAAAATATATTTTAAACCGCTTTTTTAATTTAATAAATATTTCGTTTAGTTTTACTTTACGCTAAATATAACGATTATTAAGGTTAACTTTATTATTTTATTATAGTAAAGCAAAACCGGTTATAAAATAATCGAATAAGCTTAAAATTTAGTTTATATTAAATATTTTTATACTTTTATATTTAAACATTATTTAAATATATAATATAAATATATATATATTCGTATAAATAATATTTTTTTTATTTGCAACTATTTTACAATTTTTTAGGTTATTTTATTTAAAGTTAAAAACCCTAATATTTTTGCGTTTAATTTTATAAGTACTTTTTTTTATAAATAAAAAAAACGGGGTAGCTTTTTGCAGCTAGCTATAATTGTTATTGTTATAGCGTTAGTTATTATTGCTTTTATTATTGTTTAAGTTATTATTGCTAAAAAAATTGTTTTTAATAGCGTTATATTTTTTACGTTATTAAAGGTTGTTTTTATAGCTTAAAATAAAAAAAAAAAATATATTAGTAAAAAAATATAAAAGTTTTGATAAACTTTTTTTAGTTTAGTTAAATGCTGTTTTTTTATAAGCTTTTTAGTTAGAAGCAAAGTTTAGCTTAATATTGTTTAAAATATAGTATTATTATTTTTAATATTTTATAAAAGCTGCTAAGTTCGTATTTATTTATTAAATAAAGTTAAGCTATAAGCTTATAGTTTATATATTTATTTTTAGCGTAAATATTAATAAATTTAGTTTGTTTATTTTTATATTGGTTGTTTATTAATTGCTTAATAAAAAGTTAATAGTTTGCTAATTTAGTTTAATTTTAAAATTTTTAAAATTTTAAAATAAATTTACGCTTAATGTTTTTAATATAGCGTACTTTTTTAAAAAAGCGCGTTTATTTTTTAGTAGTAAATTTATTATATTGTCTAGCAAATATTTTAGTATATATTAAAATAGTAATAAATAAAATATTTATAAGCTATATTATAAGTAATAAAATAAACTGCAAACAAACTAATAAAAAATATAATATATTTTACGTTAAACTTAAAATATTAAAACGTTGCTTTTATTTTTTATATTTTATAAAATAAATAAAATTATAAATTATTTTTTACTTTAAGCTTAAAGTACTAAAACGTTACTTTTACTTTTTATATTTTATAATATTTTATAGCGTACTAAAACGTCGGCTATAATAAAAATAATTTATAGCGTTTACAAGCAAAATATAAAAATATTTTACTAAGCTTATTTTTAGCGTATTAAAACGTTAGCTTATTAATAAGTTTTTATAAAATATATAAAAAATCGGTACTAAAAATAGTACTTAGTAATAATATTTGCTTTAATAAATATAATGTTTTAGGTTATAGTTTAATTAAATATAGGCTGCTAGCATAAAATATATATAATTGCTGCTATAAAAATTAATATTTTTCGACCTTAAAAAATTAAAAAAACAATAGTTTTTAGTATAGTTTAATGTTTATAATAAAACTACATAGTAAAATATTACTTTAAAAAAAATAGTTTAAATAATAAAATAAAAGCTTAATTAAAAAAAAAAAAAAGGGTGTTTTGCAAACAAATCTACGAAGTAAATATATTTGCGAGCACATTTTATATACTAAGTAGCTGCTAACTAACAGTTGTTGCTAGGTAGCAGCCCTGCAGGGCTGCCCTTAATAGCAACGCCTCTATTTACAGCCTAGACCCCCTAGGGGTCTATATTAATAATTAAGCTAGCTTAATTTTATTTAAAAATAAATTATTATATATAAAAAAATATTAATATTAAAAATTAAAATTATAAATATTTAAATATAAAATTAAAAATTAACAATTAAATTAAAAGTTATATAACTATAATAAAATAATTTTTTTAAAAATAACTTTTATATATTAAACTTAATTATAATATATATATAATAATATTAAAAAATTTAATATTTTAATATTTTAATTTATTAAATTAATTAAATTTATTAAGTAAAAAAAATAAAAATAAAATAGCTAATTTATTTATAAAATATATTAAAGTTTATATTATAATAAATTATATTTTTAACCTTATAATATTTATTTAATATTTAATTATAAATAAATTACAAAAAATATTCAAAACAATTACTAATAGATCTACGATTATCTTAGAAATAATTACAAACAAATTTAAAAAAATATCAGAAACAATTACAAATAAATCTACGATCATCTTAGAAATAATTACAAACAAATTCAAAAAAATATCAGAAACAATTACAAATAAATCTACGATCATCTTAGAAATAATTACAAACAAATTCAAAAAAATATTAGAAACAACTGCAGATATATCAAAGTCAAGTCTCATTATTCATCCTATCTCTTCTTCATTTCATTCTATGAACATGAAGAATTGTTCGAGCCGTAATCTAGCTACAAGGTTGTAAATGTATTATGTACCATTGAAATAAAAACAATGGTGGCCCGGCGAAAATCCTCTAAGGTGTCGGGGCGCGAGGCGCGCGGGCTTGGAATCGGCGGCTCGCCAGAGGGGCACGGGGGTTGAATTCTAGGAGAAACGGTTGTTAGTCAGCTAGGAAGCATTTCTCGTTCAATTAGACAACTTACCGAGCACCTCTTCGTCTTCTTCCATGTCGGGATGGAGATGGCGTCTCCAAACGCGACAGGTAGGATCGTAAGCGGGGGTGGGAGGGCAAGCTAAAGTATGTAATCAGTACAGGAAACAATTCCGAGACGGTTTGAAAACAGTTGCAACTTACTGCGGCCGCGTCCTTGCTAAGTAGCGCAACCTGCACACTTGTCGCCGTCTGTCAATCCAACGTTGCCTCTCATCTGGTCAACGTCCAGCTGCAATCTATTAGCCAATTGTTACTAGAAACGTTCATTGCCGGGTTGCATACAGTACGTGTGCCATCTTCTGCTGCCTTGTAAGGAACAGGAAAAAGATTGCTGTCCTTGAGGACAGCCTTTGCTTTCCGAGGCGTCTGCGGCTCGGCAGCGGTTCCGGTTGAGAGGGTGTGAATGTCTTTCCAGTATTCTGTACAAATTAGCAATCGCGTGGAAACGTTTCCCGATAATTTCTGAATCAACTTACTGGCAGTAAGAACATCATCGCGCGCCTTAAGACCACCTGGGTGGGAATCGGCTGGCTCGATTTCGTGGGCGGTACGAATATGTTTCTTCAGCGCACCGAGACTCGAGAACTTATGGCGCTACACGCCATGAGAAACAATCCGGGAACAATCCGGTGGGAGTACTTACATCATGACACAAGGTTTCGCCGCCGTCCTCCGAGACACGGCAGAACACCTCGCCGGCGCTCAAGACAACACGTCCTTGCTACTCTGAGTGTTAGCAGCAAGGTTTGCAAACCATTTCCAGCCCAATACTTACGCCGTCGGTGTTGAAAGGAGGCATGGCGCGGGGTCGGTCGCCCTTGTCATCGCCGGCGATATACCATTTATAGGCCGGTGTATCGCGATACGAGGAAGGCATGTTCGTGGCTGCGCTTGGAACGTTTCCAGATGGTTTCTGGAAGTTTTTGTGAAGATTGCAGGTTTGTTCCTAAAACTTTTCTGGGGCAGAGCGCGAATGTTTCTTAGGCAGGCAGCAAACATCGCTGCGGAATTTAATGGAAGGTACCTAGGTACCTATGCACTATCTAATCTATATATGCACTGGATAATTTAAGTGGAGCTAAGTACTCTGTGGATCATTTCTACACCAAAGTGCACGGGACTCTCAGGTAGACAGGGGGGGGTTACCCTCAGTTGATCTGTAGACTCGAGTGTCAGCAGTGTACTTAGTAAGTATCTCACCTGCAGGCCCTTTAACCACGATTGCCGGCTCCCGGAATTGGAGACCAAAGGCCACCCCACAGATACATAAGCAAACAACGGGGGCATGCGCTCATCTGATTCCCCGACCTACACTATGCACTTGCTCCGACAGATGCGTCGAGACTGCTGCCGCGGGAGGCCCGGGCCCCACCGTATCGCATAGGTACGCACATAGTAGGCTTAGGCTTGGTATGAAGTGGGATTCTTGATCATGATGTTATGCGATTTCAAATATGGATGCAGAGCAATCTGACATTTTGTGGTAACACTACCTAACTGACAACACACCAACACCTCGCTTTCGATGTGACACTTACTGAAAGTTCAATGCCCGAAGTGGGAAAAGGAGTCGGAACGGCAGGAGGTATCTACCTACTTAGGTTAGTATGCTGTTGTTCATACTAACTTAGGTAGTTAGATGGTGTACGGTAAGGTACTGTAAGTAGTGGAGGAGGTACCACGCAGGTCTTACCATTTTAAATGCGCACGACAAATTGGGCCTAGTGCTGTCGCCGCTTTTGCTCAGGCTCGACTCAGCCGCGAGCATAGCATATATTTATGCATTAGTTACATATCCTAAATGTAAACCTCCTTAGAGAACCTTACCTACAGTCAGCAGCCTTTAAACGGTGCACCGATTTTAATACTTAGGTAGCTAAGGTTACAACTATTAATAACGGAACTCGCTAGCTGCCAGTTTATATAGACTCGTTAACGTAACTATGCTGATCATCGAAAAGAATAGAGATATCAAATGGCGGAAGACTCATCAGGCCAAGGGCATGTACCAATGCCAACACTATATATCGCAGTGCTGATATGCGCGGAATTTTAACTTCCTTGAGTACACCAACAGAGCAAGACTCGCCCAGATCTGCAGCGTTGGCACTTCGCCGTTGACGCAAATTGATTCAGAGCACATTGGCGTGCGAATCCGAAGTATGCAGCTCAGACGATAGGACTGTGAACCTGGTACCGTGATATTGAAGTCAGATACTTACAAACTATAAGCACCAAAGTGCTTGGTAAGACGGAATGAAGCTCCCATGACCCGGGCAGCGATGGAGAATAACCGAGTAGTTCTTTGATAGGAGGTGAAAGTTGGCTATCCCAATGCGGGGGATTCGGGAGTTGGGCGTTCGATGGTTGGAGGTTTGAAGGGAAACGAAGATAGTGAGTGTTGTTGAAGAAATGTCCAAAGGGGCGAATAATGCTGTCAAAACTTGACAAAATTTGCCGATTCTTTCAAAGTTACACGCAAAGTGCCAACAGATACCGTGCATTCAATGTGAGCCGTGTAGTGGCAGGAATAGGTGGGCTGTTTTCCTCTCCTTCTTCTTTCCCCCCTTTTTCAATCGTCCAGCACCTGCCTGCTGGTGTGTAGATATTAGTATTTTTAATCTTGCAAATGGGACAGCCTTTTGGGTCGCTAGAGCTTTTTGACGATGTTTCTGAATCCCTCATGCGCTTCTATCGTGATAATAATGATGTCCCGGGGCCCTACCATCGTAATGGTGGCCTTGGCTCTATTACCATAACGATAATAGCCCCGGCCCCTACCTATAATGAAGAATGGGTAGTAATTGGATGATCTTATTAATAATGATGTACCGAGTAGGATACAAGACTCACATGTGCGGTGGTCACTTCAACCCTGGCTGTCTGCCCTAATGTTCCCGCGAGCTTGCCTTTGGGCCACTTGGCGACATTATTCTTGGAAGGCATAAGGTCATTAGGAGCTATTCTAGTGATGACAACGATGAAGGCGATGATAGCAACGGCAAGGAAGCTCATGATAACAGACCTCCGTAGTCTTAGCGTTCTGATTTCACTCTGGGGTGGATTAAGAAGAGTTATGAAAATATAGCTTCAAACGCCATTACTCCATCATGTTAATTATCACTTATTATATTATTATTGCCATTTGCAGGAGAAGAGCTATATAGCAGCTTTTCCCCTGGTGTTTATAGTAAATAATTATTAAAAAAATAAATATGTCGATCATCTTAGCAAAAGGAGCAGCAACCGGCACATCACCAGCAACACCAAGAGCCCCGAAACGTCCCTTGCATGCTCTCCCCTCCTCCCGTTGCCCGTGAAACCCCTACCACTTGCTCTGACTTTAGTATCAATGCAACCACCATGTGGCCCTGTGTGAATCATGTTGCCTGTCCTGGGTCACCTTCGTCGACCTATATTGACTGCATCCCATTGAGAGCCAGCTGTTCGGCCCGCTTTCTTAGGGAGTGGTTTTTGTTTCAGGGCCTTTGCTGATTTGCCCCTTCTTACGGGCGACGGTGTGTGGAGGATGATAGGGGAATGGCTGGATTTCGTCCAAGGCGAGCTGGATGGCAACAAAACTTTCGTAACTTAGCCCGAATATCTGTGGCAACTGACAGAAGGGGCTGCAGGAGATGGTATTGGTTTTGATATATATAATGTATCTTCACTTGTAATAAGTAATACACTTGTTTTAGATTGCTGAGCTGTCGTTCTTGAATTACTAATTATGAATGGGAATGCAACCGGTTGACTTGACTTAGTGCTACAGCACTGTGGACGGCTACGTTAGGAGAGGGTTATTCGGAGGAATCGCGCTTCAATGTTTTTTATAGGCCATGTTATTATTTAATCAGTGCAGTTCAATGTCGTGCGTAGTATTGTCTTGGGAAATTCAAAGGGGAGTGTATTATGCTGGATCATAGCAGCTGTGTTAGCTACCTGGATGCAAATGGATCTATAAGCTCGTTCACCAAACAATCGCGTTAATTGAGCCTCGGCGTAGACATCCTCAGATCGGCTTGTACTAGCACTTTGCTAGACCAGTACAGTCTTCCCGAACCAGTACGGCTATGGGCTTCGTACTATTCCACCACGTCCTTTTTTAAACCACCTGGCCAGTGGCGGCGATTCCCTTGAAACGCCTGCGGTTGCGATTGCGATTGCGATGGTTACGATGATATATGCATGCTGCGCCCGGCCGTCAGGGAGCTACCGGGTCTGTTTCTTGCTAGAGGCATCCATGATGCACGCGGATTAACCTGTTTTGAAATAAATTGAAGTATTAACTGTCCGCATTCTATCTTATTATACGGCGCGTTTATGATTTACGGTATACTTATCCATGGATATCCTTGTATCAAGAGTTATGTGATTTCCATTCATTTAGGCTTATGCAATAGCGGGTCTTGCTCAGGCATTGAAGCTCAGACTAAAAGCGGCGTTGCTCAGGCGACCTAGCTCCCGTTAAGTATCCGCGCTCACCCCAATTGTGGAGTCTGACGCAGTCTTACGCTGCACCAGTGCGGCGGCCGGCATCAGTGTGCTCCTCAATTTGTCATAAGCTTTCTTGGCTTGTATGTATGGGGATTCCCCTGGCATTGGAAAGATCGGCGGTCTTGTCTAAAGCTTAACTTGCAGCATTCTCCAATCATCTTTTACCACCAACCTGCTGCCCAAGCCCAAACCACGTGCACGCCTATCGACATTCAAAAGACCCCCTTAAGTATACACTGGACTTACACTGCGTTGACATTTGAGTTCCATTGAATATTCAACCCTTCGAACATGGTCAAAATACTTGACTCGATTGGTTTGAAGGTTGACTGTGTTATGTATCACCGAGAAAATAAGGTGAAAATGAATGTAACCAAACTCACTGCCGGAGACGGCTCTATAGTTGCAGGGACTATGCATGGAACCAAGTGCGCAAGGCCAGCACACGCGTGCCCTAACATTTGAATATACCGTCTATTTACAAGTTGGATTAGAATACAAACCACATGTCAGAGTTGCGCCGCTTTCACTACTTGGGTACTAGGTAGGTTAGAATTGCTATCACGTTACGCGCGGTGTCCTCTGGGTAGGAGTGCACGTGTAAACCACACGTCCTATTATGATATCGCTTATTATGGTACAGCTGTAGTATGGTCTGCAAGGTTGAATCTAACACCTGCCAACCTCGAACAGCCTGAATTATCGTACTATCATCATCCCAGTAGCGTCGTTACTCCAGGCCCATGACACCATAACCACATCTAAAAGACGAGTGCCAACAACGCCAGGCAATGCAATAACGCCTACAATGCAATGCGAGCAGGTTTCTGCGCCTAATCTAATGCCTCACCGCTTAGGATGCTCTTCAAAATGTCTACACCAAGTCCCTCGATAGCCTGCTCCAGCTCTTTCTCTCCTACACAGCTTGCTACCTTCCGTTCATCTGCCAACCCAACACCAGCAGCAAAACCCGTTCGCTTTGCTCTTTTGCTTGGTGTTTGTAGCATGGCCAAAGAGCCTGTTTTCCCATCCACCTCAGAAACTAGTGACAGCGTCTCGAGACTACCAACGACCTCTCGGAATTCGGACCCCGAGAGAGGGTGCAGCACCGAGTCACGTGTGCATAGTAAATTATATGTCTCATACAGCAACTTGATCGTCGGTGCGGCGGTCTTTGACTTGGCGAGCGATTGGGAGACGAACAAAATCCGCGTTGCCCTGTTCCGCTTTTCGAGAGCCACAAGCGAACAAAGGGCCGCCTTTTGTTGGAGGTTAAGAGTTTTTAGTCGTTGGCTCGTCCCATTGCTAAACGCCGCCGCCGTGATTTTGCTGAGATGTGCAATGCTCACGCGTGGCGCGTTCTCCACCGTCAAGGTCTTCAATGAGCTTGCCAACATTGATGATAGATCCTTCTCAGGCGAGTCTTTAGATGGCGAAGAGAGGTTTGCCTTTTCCCCCAAAGGTCGTCGGGAGGGTGTGGAAAGAAGTATTTTCTCTTTCACCTCCGCCTCATGCTTCTGCTTAGTCTCCATCTCTACTAAGTCAATGGCCCGTCGGCAGATTTCAAAGGCTTTCCGCAGATCTCCAGTCTGGCTGGAGACTTTACGGGAGCATAATTCAATAGCAGCAGGATGGAAGAAAGGCAGGTTGCTTCCCTCAGGCACGAGACTCTTCAGACGGCCAGTAATAATAGTTTTGATCTGTGCTGCTGAATACGGCAAGAAGGGAAGCAGCTCGGGTTTCAGGTTTCGAGACTTAAGCCGTGGCAGGAAGCGGTCCGTGAGGTCCAAAGCATTCGCGATGCCAACGAGGAGGAGGCGCGATGTTTTCTGCAAAGACAGCTCGAATATCTTGTACAAGCTTTCTAAATCAAGGGTGAGAATGTGGTCGATTTCATCCAAGACAACCAGATACACGCTCGTAGACTTTTTTCGTGGCATCAGCAGCTTCTCCACGACTGCGGCCGCATCTCCTTCGGGGATGTTGGATGGGTCTGAAATTTGCTCCAGCAAGATCTCATAAAGATCTTTCGACGATTTAATACTCATACAGTTGATATACGCCTTCTTGATAGATGTGGAATGGGCCAGAGCCTGGGTAACTTCGTTGACCATGGCACTCTTACCGGTACCAGGTGGGCCGCTGACATATATGCAACCGCTGGGAGTGGAGGTTTTGCATCGTTGCATGAACTGTGTGAGGTGTTGCCGTTCATCATCCCGTCCAATCAACTGGCCCGGATCGGCGCTTCGGGTGAATAATTGCCTAGCATGGTGATATACAGTTTGTATAGCGGTAGGTGTAAATGGTGTCTGTGGTGTCTGTCTCTTGGAGACCCTACCCGCAGACATCACCCGGTGACGTGGGGTGACGGGAACTCTGGTAATTGCGTCCCGGAAACGCGGCGTACTCGGGGTAACAAGCTTGAAACCTAGGACAATTGCTTGTGAGAGGCTGTCTTTCTCAGTGGAAGCCATGGGAATACACACCTTGCTTGCCGTCATTCGCCCGGCTTGCGCGTTTCGAAGGGGTGCTGGGAAAGGACTCCTCGGTGATCTCGTGTAAGGTAGTGGGCGTGTCGCTGCCATCGGTGTCGTCCCGGATTGCGACTGCTGCTGGGTCTACGTTCTCGTCGTTGAGGAGGGAGCTGCGGGTTTGGCGTCTTGTCCGTTTGGCTGGCGAGCTGGCGAGCTCTGGTAAAGATGTCAGTTGCAGCTTCACATCGATGATACCGACACCATTGCACATACCAATATCTGCCGCGCACTGGGCTCGCTTTCCTAGCGCACTTGCCGGCATATTTTCTTCCTTCCTATGATCCTTCTCTGCTGATGAACTTTGGATTGGAAGGGAGGGATTAAGAGTCTTTACAACAGCAAACACAGGGTATGGTTATGTTCAAGTGCAACCAAGGTGAGAGTGGACAGAAGAGCACGCATCCCGTTTTAGACATGCACAATTAATCAATTTAGGGTGGACGACGCGGACGACGCGATGAGAGCGCGTAAAGTGGTTCCACCAGGTCAGGCCCACCCTAGTTACGTACCACCTAGTGTTTCCAGCGCGTGCTGTGAAGTGGAGCGCGTCTTCTCCGGTTCCGGTCCAGTACCTACGTAGTGCGCACTAAGCGAGAAGGATGCACAGACCACCTCAATCCATTCCCGCTAACGGTTTAGGTAATAGACTGTAAGTAGGTACTGTAAGGACCTCACGGCGAACTCCGATTTGCTTCCCCCGTCACCGCCGAATCCCGTGACTGGCCGCTTGGAGCTTGGATGACCGGTACATGCCTTCTACTGTAAGCTCATAACAATCGCCACATGCCTTCCAAGTCCACTGCTACCAGACAACCCATCGATGCATTACATCCTCACAAGGCACTCCGGCTGCATCATGCTGTTAGGCATCATCGGCATATCACAGCTTGTTGTCACATTTATCCCGGGAGGACCGTCGACGCCCCGAGCATCTGCTTTAATGCTTAACGTTCCATCACTACCGCCGTCGAGATGAAGGAGGGTAGGGCTATAGCATATAATGACCGCATAGAGGCCATTCGGAAAGATGAATTCCCTATGCTTCATGGTAAATGAGATAAATACCTAATACGCTAAACACGCATCGGGTTAACCCTTGGAACAGACGGTGTCTATCTCGACCATGCTGGGACGACACTCTACTCAAAGTCCTTGATGGACAGTTTTGCTGCAGAGATGATGAAGAATATGTTTGGAAACCCTCATTCAGCTTCGGCTTCCTCGCGGTGCACTATGTCCAGAATTGAAAACATTCGACACAGGGTCTTGCGATTCTTCAATGCTGATCCCGCTGAATTCGATCTCGTTTTTGTTGCCAATGCCACGGCTGGTATAAAACTAGTTAGCGATGCGTTTCGAGGGTGCCCCGAAGGATTCGATTATTATTACCATCAAGCAAGTCATACTAGTCTTGTTGGTGTTCGGCAGGAGGCCAGGAATAGCCTTTGTCTAGACAGCGAGGACGTTGACAAGTGGATAGAAGGTCGTTTTGAAGTGGAGATTTCCTCTCGTCCTCGAACAAAATTATTTGCATATCCAGCTCAGTCTAACATGGATGGGCGCAGATACCCTCTCACATGGTGTCAACAGCTACGCAAAGCCGGTTCACGCCCGGGGCGCCGTGTATACACACTGCTTGATGCAGCTGCGTATGTGGCCACATCGCCACTGGACCTCAGCAATGCTGCAACCGCACCAGATTTCACCGTACTGAGCTTTTACAAGATATTTGGGTTTCCCGACTTGGGTGGGCTCATCGTAAAGCGTGAGGCTGCATCCATGCTCAAGAAGCGTCGCTATTTTGGCGGTGGCACGGTCGATATGGTGGTGTGCTCGAAAGAGCAGTGGCACGCTCCCAAAACCGAGAGCTTACACGAAGCCCTTGAAGACGGCACTCTGCCTATCCACAATATCATTGCGCTCGGCTCAGCACTCGAAGTGCATGATAAGTTGTATGGCTCGATGGCGGACGTTGCTTCACATACTTCCTCTCTGGCTAGCAAGCTATATAGAGGTTTGGAAAAGCTTCGACATAGCAACGGCGAGCCGGTCTGCGTAATATATTCGAATTCCTCAGACGACGCAAAAACGGGTTTTGGAACCGGTCCCGTAGTGGCTTTTAATCTCCGAAGCCGCCTAGGGGCTTGGGTTAGCCTGGCCGAATTTGAAAAGCTGGCAGTTCTTAAAATGTTCCATGTACGTACTGGAGGTCTTTGCAACCCAGGGGGTGTTGCTGCTGCCCTAGGACTTGAGCCTTGGGAAATGAGACAGAATTTTTCCGCCGGCTTTCGGTGCGGGAACGAAAACGACGTTATAAACGGCAAGCCGACCGGGGTTATTCGGGTCAGTCTCGGGGCAATGAGCACTCTTTCGGACGTGGAAAAGTTTACTGCTTTCATTGAGGAGTTTTACCGAGAGGATTGTGATCCTCCCCTAGCTCCTTATATAGAATCGATTGTCGAAGATGATACACCGGAACTGTTCGTTAACGCCATCACAGTGTATCCAATCAAAAGCTGTGGCGGTTTCCGCATTCCTGCTGACACTTCCTGGGAAGTGCGGCCCGAAGGGTTAGCTTGGGATAGGGAGTGGTGTCTAGTCCATCACGGAACTGGACTTGCCCTCAGTCAGAAGCGGTATCCTCGCATGGCTCTCATTCGACCCTCGATCGATTTCTCGACCGGTCAGCTTACGGTCTCCTACCGGGGGCCACTCCCAAATACCACACGAACAGAAATTTCGGTCCCTCTATCCGTAAACCCGAACTTATTTCAATCAGCAGACGCCTCCAGAAAAATGGAGTCTCGCGTTTGTGGCGAGGGGATATCGACAATGTTATATAAGTCAAAAGATATCACGAATTTCTTCTCCAATATTATAGGTGTACCATGCGCGCTGGCTCGGTTTCCCCCAGGCGGGTCAGGGAAAAGTATGCGTCATGCGAAAGCCCACCTTCAGAGTCATCAGACTCAACCCACGTTACGGAATGATACCCAGAGTCAACTCAATGGCATCCATACACCTCCAGACTCGGATTCGGAGTCGGAGCGGCAACGAATATTGTTATCGAACGAGAGTCCTATCCTTGCAATCAACCTATCCAGTCTCGCCATCTTAAATCAGAATATAATAAAGAATGGAGGAAGTTCAATACATGCGGAAGTATTTCGTGCCAATATTGCGATTGGATCGTCGTCAGCATCGCCTTCCAGTCTTCAGAATTCTGCATATTCAGAGGACCATTGGGGTAGGGTAAGAATAGGTCCGCACGACTTCAAGACGTTAGGTGCGTGCCGAAGGTGTCACATGATTTGCATCAACCAAGAAACAGCTGTTAAAACCGCGGAGCCCTTCATTACTCTGGCGAAAACACGACGTTTTAATGGCAAGGTGTTCTTTGGAGTTCACATGTGTCACATACCTGTAGTGGCTCCTGGCACAAGAGAGGCGCAATGTCCTACTATCTCAGTTGGCGACAAGGTGGTGGTTGGCCTCTTGTAATATTCTATAGTGCAAACGTTAGCAGTATGGTGGCAACATCCAGCCTCTGTCTCATTCTCACGAGATGACGGTATTTATACTTCTTCAGCTTCTTTCTCCATTCCAACACAGCACATGAGCCCCTAAGATGGAGGTTATCGGCCTAGTCGCTGCTGTTCCCAGGCTCATCGAGCTGGCCAAAGAAACATCTGGCCTGCTTCGCGACGTCTCCCAAACCTGTAAGGTCCTGGCGCAGGGCCTGCTATAGGCTGAGGAACTGGGCATTAGAGGGTTGATGTCACACGGCAAGGACCGCCAGGACCTGTCAAGACCTGTCAAGCCACATGTCTCACCCTCAAACCAGCCATTGGTCGGCGGCTATCACAGCCTCTGCAATGAAGCCTAGAATCGGAGCCCAACAAGAGGGGTAATGGAAAATCCCTGCCAAAGACCTGTGTATAAATAGAGGGATAGAAGCGAGGTTACATTGGGGATCAGAAAAGGAAACATAGACTCCTTGAGACCCAAAGAGAATTATTAGTTGAATATGAACCCTGTTCCAAGCCCTTGAGATCAAGCCCTTGTCACAGTTGATCATTTTTATAATGCGGTTTATAAGCCGACTGTGTTGAAGCGCTTAGGCTGATAGTAGAGAGTGCCGCCTATTTGCCGGTCACGGGCAGAGAGTGTGAATTCCTGTAATCTGATTCATGTCGTAATAATGCAAATTGTGTTGGCTTGCAGGTTATTGGTGCACCCGCAAGCAGGCTGTGCGCTTGAAGCGGGCCACCTTCGTTTCTCCGAGGTCAACGGTCAGCTCCTCCGACTCTCCTCCAGGGTATTTACGACTTGATCTTACCCAGCCTCCAAACCTTCGGTTATAATTCTTATAACCTAGAATTGGTTACTGCTCATACAGCCACACATGTCCCTTCTCGAATTATACTATGTTAATGCCCAGAGTCCCTTTTTATCCTCCCAGCCTACTTTGATTCAAGCAGGAGCAGGTCCCTCAGTTATCATGAACCCTTTAAATACCCCCCATGGGGAACTAAGGTCAAAATATGACCCAGACATGCTGGAAGCAGACCGGTCTCCTGAATTTTGGCAACGGATGAATGAATTGATCCCAAGGGATTCTAGAACGAAATCAAGAGCCCAAGCTCAAGCCAAACTTTTATAGCATGTAGCCATAAATTTCATGATGCATTACGAGGCTACTAGGGATATGGATTCTTTGAATAGAGCGACTCTCCTCATGAAAGACTCTTTGGAGGAAGTACCTAAACCCGACGCAGATCTTCAAAGATATGCCACGATCTACACGGAGCTGACGCGACTGAAACTATTAGAGTCCAATGATCTTGCTGATCTGGACAATTACATCTCAGCACTACACTATGAGTTGAGATTCGCTAATGGTTCGTTCAGGGGTGAGAGACTGCGTCAGCTTGGCTACGCATACTTTGGCAAGTTCTCACAAAGCAGGAATGCCAAAGCCCTACGATTTGCCATCAAGCTTTTAGAGCTCAATGGTAATACGCTTGGGGATGATCGCTTCTTGGATACGATATATCTAGGAACAGCACTCTATCACCGCTTCCTTGAAAGAAGAAGCCCTGGCGACTTAGACAAAGCTATCCATCTCCTTAGGGATGGGATCTTATCTATTCCAGGGGATAAGCCGACGTTCGATTCTGTGAAAGTATTCGGGCTCGGCACGCTTCGGGCTACTTGCAAAGCTCTTAATGCAGAACTACCCGTAGGCTTCAGCTTGAATCAAATGATCAGCAGCCTCGAGATTATTCTTCGTAGTTTAGAGAAATTAATCCCCGAATTCGATCAGTTGGCCACACAGCTTATTCACGGGCTTATTCGGAAGTTATTCCAGCCCATGACAGCGGATGAAATAAACAACGCCTTCGTAACGCACATAGCCAGCCCCCATAAGAGCATCCCTGCGGCCCCAAGTATCCCTGTTTACAACTGGCCTGGTCTGCAAGCACTGTCACGTCAAGCATTGTCCAACAACCAAACTCATATCAGGCTACTAGAGTTGCTTCCTGGAAGACGGGACGAGCCCGTGAAGTGCAGCCTGGCCGAGGTAGCCCTTAATGAAGTACCTTCATACGAAGTAAGTCCACCCATCACTGGACGATAAGAAATTCGATTGACAAGTACTAGGCACTATCCTATGTTTGGGGTGACCCTAATGACACGGTCATCGTTTTGATTAACAATACTATATTCTACATCACGAAGAACCTTCATCTCGCTTTGCTTCGTATTCGAGACCCAAAAAGTAATCGAACTCTTTGGATTGACTCGATTTGCATTGAGCAGACAGATTTGATTGAAAAGAAACATCAGATCGCACTGATGGGAGACATTTACCGACAAGCGACTTCTGTAATTTTATGGTTGGGCGAGCCTCAAGATTCGGACCTACGTCACAGCTCTCTAGGGTCGGAATCCGCGTCGTCCCCGGACCCTGGTATCTCACTTGAGGCTTCGATTCCATCAATATCTAAAAGCCTTTACGCTGTACTACCAGATAGATTTGAATGGTTGAGGCCGGTACTATTTGGAACTAAACCAGCCTTGTCGAATGCTGATAGCCCCGACTTTCAAGTTCCAGTTATGCGAAGCCTTATAGAAGCGCTTGTTAGAGAACTTGACATCCGTTCGCAGATGCAGACTAGATTACAAGACGAACGAGCTCGAAATCTTCCTGGGCCGCACCTAACACAGTGTGATTGGACCTCTATGGGGACCACGGCAGAATACTTCAAATCATCACAGACCCCAGATTCCTGGCCCCTACTCGGCGCTTTCTCTCTCGTCTTCATTTTCAAACATGGGCTTCATTTTAATGAACTGCCTTTTTTTTCAGAAAGACGAGGAGCTTACATACCCCGCCACGAAGACTTGGATCCAGTCGGCCGAGAAGCTTGCAGAGATTCTGGCTAATGAATATTGGGATCGGGTTTGGATTGTACAAGAGGTAGTTCTTGCAAAAGACCCGGTACTCTACTTGGGCCCTCATATTATGTCTTTCGAAACCTTCGTGCACGGCCAGAAAGCGTTCGACATTCATTACAATAATTGCTGCGCTAAATGGGGAAGAGATGCCCAGCACAGGCAATTCACGTGGTGGACCAAAATTTATGACCGATTGGAGAAAATCCGAATCTTGGCCAAGTTGAGAGAAAGTATCAAGTCGGCAAACCTGGATCAGGGCTTGGATCACGGCAGTGCCAATCTCACATCTCTGTGCAATCTCTTGTTGTCCGGCATTGGAACACGAAAAGCTTCGAATCCACGAGACTTAGTCTACGGCCTCCTCGGCCTGGTCGACGACCAAAAGGGTATCGATGTCGACTATGCACAAAGTATTTCAAGGGTTTATACGAACGCTGCCTTTTATATTTTAAAGAAAGAGATGAGTAGTTGGCTCTTTCTTACAATGCCCTGGCCCGTCACGAACAGTATAACTTACCATCTTGGGTTCCGGACTGGTCGGGAAGCAACATGTTTTCTCCCCAGCAGTACAAGTATCACTTATATGACGCATCAAAAGGTCGCCCCTTCTACGCAGAGCTCTATCGTATTTCGTATCTTAAAGCTAAGAGCGTTATAGTCGATAAAGTTACGGAAGTTTCTTGCATGGGAACACTCCCGTGGCAGCACCCACGCAAACTAGTCACAGACCTGAAAGACTGGCGTCGGTTCGCTGGGCTTCCAGAGCAGTCAGACATTCGAGGTGTGTTCTCAGACGAGGAGGCAAGCTTCTGGAGATCAGTATTCGCGGATATTACACAGGGGAAGTTAACCAAAGAACCCCTCCCCACTAAGCAAGCAATGGGGGGGGGAGGTCCGGCACGGCGTATACAGACAACTGACCTGCACGCGATTCAGCAGTGGTGGATCTGGCTGCAAGTACAAGCGGAGAATTTCCTCGGTACGGAGTGGGCAACGTTGCGATATGAACAGGAGTTTGGGCCCATTACCAACAGTTTCTGGGAGTCCACTTCGATACGAAAGCTCCTAAAAACTTCATCTGGGTGTATTGGTTCCGGGCCCAGTAAATTCGGGTCGATCGGTAACCAATGCGACGTTTCTCCCGGAGACGAAATCCATGCCGTGTTTGGCTGTAACCTTCCGGTCATTCTGCGCCCGGTCCAGTCGCGCGAAAGCCGTCATGCGTACGCATTGGTTGGAATGTGCTACCTACAAGGAATAATGGATGGTGAGGCGGTCTCTGACAGACGCCTGGAGGGAAACGACATATTTCTGTACTAGAACGTTAGACACCTAGGAGTTACGAGCCAGCAATACAACGGGCGTGTTCTATTCCGACTGATATACTGAGTCTGGAAGCAAGGGATGTCACCGGCGTATGCGCTCAGGGCTACTTCGTAATATTTGAACATGAAATTTGAGTTAATCAAAGCCGATCGCAATTAATGACTTCCGTATATACGCAGCGGCTTGATGGCAGAGATGAACGTACATTTTTAAATTAACTTTGAGAGTTTAGAAAGCGCGGCATAGGAATCAGCCATTATTTTCAGGTTCATTGTGTCCAATTTCGTATTATGCCACTCCCGCTTTTCACGACCGTAACGATACTCTCTCAAATTTGCCAATATTCAGTTACTTGCCGCCAAACTAGCCTGCTAGTATAGGAATCAAGGAAGAACGAGCTCTCTAGGTGAGAAGTTATGAAACTAGTGTTAAGAGAAGGGCAGAAGCACTGTCTGGGTATCTGATACTGGTGCCCAAGTATGCTGCCAAACTTTGGCCTTCGAGAGTGTTGCATAACGAAACTTCGGAGAATCTCCTAGACCACGAAGGAACGGGGTGTCCCGCAATCTAAAGGCGAAAGCGAACATTATAAGAGAGTGAGCTTGAATACCTCTACTTATCTGCCGTCGGCCCGAAAATTGCGATTGCCCGCGATGTCAACTATGCGACCACGAGAGGTCATGCATTCCAAAAAGGGATATGATTAGATAATGACAGAATTCTATTGTGCCAACTATGATACAATATTATCTTATGTCCGAAGGCCACAGAATCTCACGATAATATAAGGTAGCATTAGCCGTCGTTGTCGGCTCTTAGGTGCCGTGCAGGGGATATAGATCACTATAAACTACACCGTCGCTCTATAATCAGTGCCTCACATTACACTACGAGACACTGGCTCTAAAATTCTCGCGGATATGTGGGGTAGCGATCATATGTAGGAAGTGGACAAGTGCACTCTCCAGAAACGATCACCAGATGTATATTCAGAAGATCTAACTATCTAGATTCAAATCACTAGAAAAGGGTTTTCAGTGTAGCTATTTATATGTGTGATCATCTGGAGTAGGGTTAATCCGCTCCATATAGTGTAGGGGTCTGTATAGACCCACTTATCCGTGACAAAAATTAGATCTATTTATTAGTATTATATTAAGGCTCTTATATGACTATGAGTGTAAGCCTGGTCTTAGTACTATCTAAAACCACGCATTGGTGTAACAATTCGCGCGAACAATTTTCTGTATATTACTCATAGCTTTATTGCCAGGCGATTCTTTTATCTGATCGCATTTTATCTACATATTTATCATTTAATTAATTGCTGGCTCGTAATTTCAGTAAGTCATGCCCCTACAAGGTTTTGATTGAACGATACTACCTAATGAACTAGGATCAATTGTAGCTCTTGAATATGTGCAGCGCGCGAAGTAACGCTATGCATTCCTTTAATCTTTGTTGTATTTTGTTAGCTCGGGGAACTCTTCGGAAAGTCCTAGTTCCCACGTTGCATTAAGGACTTTAAGCGCCAAGGTTCTCTGCAGCCTAGATGTCAGCCTACCTTTATTCAGCCCATGTCGAAACATATGCAATGCGGCGCAGCACTGCTAGAACTAACAACGACCTTTTACGAGGCCACCGAGCCGCATAGTTCAATGACATTCGCCATAACCTAGCCTTAACCTTGTTAGAATAGTCCAGTTAGGCGTACTGGCTCAACCATGTACAATTCTCCCTGTCCAAGGGTTGTCATGGAGAGCTCTCCTGCAAGCCTAGAGTTTTAACTTACTAGCCCCAGTAACTGGCATTTTGAACCGCCCTTTATTCATACTCGCAACTATTACCCAGCCAGTCGCTCTGAGTATAAATACGAATCCCGTTACCGGCCACATACCTCATTGCACAGCACAATCGCTTCTATACTGTATACATACCCAACCACGCAATTCCAATCCGTACTCTCACTAGATAAGCGACCCCCGTATGGGACACGGATAATCGACTACAATGGCAAACGACATTGAATCCGTCGAAGGGGTAGGAGCTATCATAGTGGCTGACGTACAGAATATCGTTGCAAGAAGACTTCGGGAAAAGTATCTTCACGATTTTATACGCGTAAGGAACGAGTTATTGCTGTTAGATCGGCCCAATGATACCGAAACCATGCGCCTGTTGCGCCGGCCATGCATCCGCGAGTTGGAGAAGAGATGGGACGGTGCACTTCAGACCCTGCGAAGCGAACTACCCAAGACATTAGATCAACTCTTCACCAACCTTCAACCAGAATTTCAAGAGGCGGCAGGTTTACCCGTCAGCCCCCTCGATCCTACAGCGGCTCCGCTGCCGGTATCAACGGAGATCCGAAACGTAACGGATTACACCTTCGAACCAATACCCGCTAAAGCAGCGGGTGTATCCGTGACTACTAGCCCTACCGTTAATCGTGCCCGCTCCATCACATTAGCGCCGAATACCGCCGCTTTCGAGGAGGATGAAGCGCAAAGTACAGCCATTGAGGCAGAAAACCCCGTGTTCGATTCGACCGATGAACCCTCTAACAAACGGGCGTTGGATCCTGAAGAGGCAGAGATTACATGCATCTCAAAGAAGGCGAAGAAGACACCTCAGGTCACCATATTTAAGTTGCCATGGTTTTCGCGTTGCGTGCTTGCTCACCTTCTTAGACTCATAACAGAACCCCTAGGTTTAAAATACCTATCAAGAGAAGCATGTATTTTCAGGATGTAAAACAGGGAGAATGCATTTTCAGCTCTGATGGCTATTCTGGTGTCTACATTCTCCGCTGCAACCTCGTCAAATGCAAGAAGAGGCTCAAACAAGACGGCCCTATCATCTTTACTTCGCACCCGTTCCGGAACGGGCTTGCATTGGATCATTTCAATGGCGACGGCCATAGCATCGACTCGGAGGCGGAGATATTCCGCAAGTTTGCTGTTCGAAGTGCGTCATTTCTATACTCCCTGTTGAATGCATTCGCTAAAGTCCGAACAGTCACAGATACTAGTGCCGAGCGTACGTTTGCGCGGCTGCAGATTGAAAGGGACCCATGCCCCTTGCAAGGTCACTAACATGCTATCTCAGGCAATACTGAAAAGGACCATGACTCGGTGTTCGATAGCAGTTGCTCGGAGGTGGATTTGGCGTCACCGTCAGCGAGCCCCAAGAAATCCAGAGACAAAGGCAAGAGGCCCGAGCGACCATATAACATGTACTCATCACGGAGGCCGGAGGCTTCAACCTCGGAATCGGCCTCGAAGTCAACCGAAACATTCAGAGATTCTTTCTATCGAGCAGGCCCACTCCCGTCGATACCGGACTCTACCCTTCCGAGTGAGGATAGCGGCGAACTGCTTCCTGGAGCAAGCAGAAATGAACAAGGCGCGGACTGAAGTCCCAGGAGTCGGCTCTTCCGGTTGAATACTGCATATTCAAAACACTCTTGCACAAGGGCTTTCGAGCTCACGACGGTAAAGCCCTAAACACCCTCCCTTGTTGGCTATTCGAAGTATCGTGACATTGATTCTGGCACTTTCTTATTTTGGCACTTTGGAGTTGACGGAATTGGGACAGCACTAGATACCCTCCTTTGAACTTGAAACTCATAGCATCTCTTCGAATTCGACGGAGAAGGTTTTTTTTTATTTTTTTTATAATTCATATCAGCACTTCCTAGCAGACATATTCCCAACCGGGATCATTACCATAGTTGATTCACAGCTAAGAAATAGGTAACCTGATCATATTTCACATAGCAGTACTTTTGATCTGTTCCTGCGATACTACACAAGCTATGTCGCCGCTTCACATAGGTTGCTGTCTGTAGTCTCTGTTGGGGGACTTAAAAAAGACCTGATGTGCTTTCCAGTTTCACGTCCGTGTATCTCATCTCATTAAGCACCTGCCGTTTTTCATGATTGTCAAACAGCACGCAACGGGTCAACATGTTGGACGCCCGTTATCAGCTGCCTACGAGGCGTATTCTGCGACCACAGCTGGTGGCCTAGCATAGTTTCACACGTCGCTTCGGAGGTGCTTGGCGGTGAGAAGGCAGACTGGGGCCGGCCGCTTATTGCTGCGGCTCAGTGAACCCCTGCTATTCGCTCACACCTTGTGGCTGCTTCCAAGTTCAATTATGTAAAGGTACGGAGTACCTAACGCGTTTGCCCCCACTCAGGTTTTCGCGCCACGCGTGGGGCCCATTGCTGCCAGTTGGCAAGATGTTTTAGGTTTTAGTCAAAGTTAGGTCCACAATGGCCGATTCCACACCCTGTCCATTTCCCCTCACTGGCATACAGCCCCAGGGCAGCCAGCCTATTGCCGGCACGCCTTCTCCCTCCTGGCCGTCCCATCATCGTTAGCTCGATATCGCCGTCCATCTCCGAAATCATGCCACCATAGGTAGTTGTTCTCTTCCAAGCCCTCCGGCATCAACCTCGGTTTGCACCGACGCGGGAGGGTTTGCCCTCATTTGTCTACGCCTCGATCATGCGGCTACACATCTTCGGATATGCATGACAGGTCTGCCATGGCTACCGACGAGATACTGTACTTCCAGTTATCATCCAACTAGGCTATCGACTATGCACCTATCAGGCGTCTGCACCGTCCCGGTGATCAGGCTCGGCTTGTCGGTATGGTCAGCCGGATGTCAGACCACGTCTTAACTTCAGCTAACATCTTTGCTTCGATGTAGTCGGATACGGGTCGAATACGAATAACGAGTCTGCTTCGCTTCTCACACTCACCGCAAGTATTGGCCGTGTCCGTTCAGACTTCACTGCGCTAGCCGTCGAGGATGCAAAGTTGCGTAGTCCTGGGCAGTGACGGTAAAAGGCCTTGATGGGTCGTGGAATCTGGATAGATTCATGACATTCTGGTCCTGGGTAGGACCGTTAAACTGCCTTACGGAGTCGTGGAGTCTAGGCCAGAGGCACCCGGCATGATATGTCCCGGGCATGACATAGAATAAAGAAAGGCCTCCCCGAGTCATGAAGTGACGAGCGTTGTCCTGGGCAAGACATATAAAAGGCCTATTGGAGGATGAACATGTTAACGACGGCATGATCGAAACGGTTCCTTGTTTCATGTACATTTTCAAGAGACACGGTTGTCGACACCGAGTCGAGTTGGTATTTAAAAGCATAGACACGCATATGGTTCGGCGTTTGGTATGCTTTAATGCCTCTGCGGTATGTTTCTAAGTCTTGCTGTTAAGCTACGAGAGAAACTGACACCCATACTTGGCAGGTTTGCGATTTCGAACACCCCTACGATCGAGAGGAGTCCGAATCGTAATGAGTATGAGTGAGATGCCTCGGCTCTACATGATTTTGGTACGGTAATACTTTCGCGCCGAGCTTCATGGGTTGTGCCACTTCGGCGATGAAGACAAGTGGCTCCTTGACAACACATCCTCGGACTGAATGAGATACCTCGATGGATCATGGTTGGAACGGTAATACTCTCATGGTCGTGCTCACAGCCGACCCTGGCGTTCAAGGTCTGGGTACTTAGTAGGCCACTCAAGGTCAGCGCGGACTCACCATCGTGCCGAGCATTTGAATAAGCATGCTAATACTACTTTAGTTCACGAGATGGGCGTTACGGCTGACGTCCTGGGCAACGACAACAAACTGCCCTATACTCCATACGACCTGGAGAATGTGCTCCACCTGGAGAGAATATACTCCGTATGGTGAGAATGATACTCCATACGCCTGGAGTGAATGAATGATCTTGGATTCCTTGTTTTTGGATATCTACTCAGATGACGAAGGTCTCTCTGCTCAATACCACTGTCATTGGCAGAGAGACTTTTATGAGTTAGACCATGAGCGAGACAGCCATGGTATATAATTGAATTTACAGCCTCCTGAGACGATTTTGCCGGAGCGATAACGAATGATTTATCGCAGGGTTACGGCATCTCTCCGGGTAACGTTTGTTTATTGGCTTGTATGTATTGGCAATCGAGCCGTATTACACAACCAAGGTGTGGTTAGTTTAGACTACGTCTTGGGCGGCGCTTGCGGGCCGTGGTGTGAGCAACAGGTTCCCAAGATAAGGCGTATCTTGGGGGCGAGGCTTCACTTATAGCTAGCTGGCAGTCGCGGTGGCCACGATATCTTGGGTTCTTTCTGAAGGAGACAAGCGCGATAGTAAGAGCAATATGCTGGAGAGTGAGAGAAGTTCTCCCTTCTTCAGGGAGGGTCAAGCCTTCACTTTTCCCTCTCAACCGCGGCAGAAGCTACTTTGCTCCGGAGCCAGCGTCTCGGACTAGGCCGAGGAGAACCCAACCCCACGCCGACCAGCGTTCTGCCACTTTTCACACGAGTGGGCCTTTACGGTGACGTTGTGAAAAGTCCGCCCCGGAGGCGTGGGGAGAAGATATGTGATGACGAAAAAAGGTCACGCTTGTTGTTCAAAAGTTTTGCATGAACAACGCGGACTTGGGGCTGGGCTGGTCGCGTCTCCCTGCAGACAGATGTCCGGGTTCGCCCGTCGCTGTCTCAAAGGCCCTCGGCTCGATTAAAAATTCTCTTTTTCCGGGGTCCTTACCTGTTCGCATCATTCCCTCGCGGTAACGACAGGCAGATACCCAAACAAAAAAAAAAAAACAATTATCTTCGGCAATGGAGGGTCATTGGTGGGGGATTTCTTGTCCACGTCGGGGGGTACCGTTGGATCCCCTACTTGTATATAGCTGGATAATCATAAATTCAAGCCAATCCTTACCTTCCATCTGTTCTGTCTTGATGCTTGTATTGTGAACAATGATGTTTTGTTGTGTTAGTATCAACGATGCGAGTTTGCCGCTCCTCTACCACAATGCCCATTCGATATATCACGAAAATTTTCGAATAGAATGGTAGCAAAATACCTGGGAAAGCCACATCGCGATCCTTACTCGAGAGATTAGTATTCACCTAGAAGACTATAAGTTAACAAAGCACGGCTCTCACACTCTGTAACCTCATCAACGCATATAATATTAGGTGACATCATTTCATGAGATTTGATACCGAAACTAGCAAGGCAGGTAATTATACACCGGGTGCTATACAACAGACTGCCATAACGCCTAATTTACTCCATTTCGTCAATAACATCATGAAGACCGAACCGATGCCCCTATTCTCGTAGGCAATGGGGTGTGGAAAACGTTCTGCGCCCGACCTGTCTGCTACGCTGATTGATTCGTAAGTAGCTAGCAGGTTTTCATTCCCGCGGATTGGATTGGATTGGATTGCCCTGTCTCCTATTCATTCACCCCTACGAAGCAACAAACATATTGGCCTGAGGGCAGGGCATTTATTTTATTTTATTTTTATATATATCTTTACTTGTTCTGGCTCGAGGGACCGCGGGTGAAACTGTTGTATTTGTTAGTTTGGTGGGTAGGTAGGTTACTGTCCATCTCCAGCTCTGCGGGGATCGCATAGGGGGGCAAAATTGGATTGATTGAAGTGCATATATATGTCACTTAATTAGGTAGATGAAGCGAGGGAGGGGAAGGGGGGGAAATAAATACGAAAAAGAGAGATAGATAGAGAACGTACTTATGCCACATCGAACCGAAGAAGCCCGACTGAGGCTTCTGCTCGCTCAGGCTGGCGCGCCGGGCCATCGAGTTGGGGTCGTTGGAGCGCTTGTGGTTCATCAGGCTCTCGTAAGAGGGGCCGGAGCTCTGGCGCGGGAATATATATTATTAGCCCATGTCATGTTTTGTTGTTGTCTTAAATACGAATAGAATAGGGGCGTTTTATCGTATGGAAGCTTCTCTCCATCATCGTCATCGTCATCGTCATCATCATCATCAATGGCAAGAGACAAAAGGGTTCATTCCCGGAATCGAACAAACGGGATGGAGAAGGAGATGGGTTAGGTAACTCACCCTTCGACGACGCGTGGTCGAGCTCTGCTGCTGCTGCGTAGTGGGCGACTTGGGGGTATCCATCCCGAATTGAACCGTCTCGACAACGGCGTTCAATCTGGCGATGCTTAGGTATGTACGAATGTTTGGTTCTAGGTTTCTTGTTGACTGCTTGCTTTTATCACAAACAAAACAGTCTTTCCGTGGATTTCAGAGAAGACGAAAGAGTAGGTAGGTAGGTATACGAATCACACCACACGAAGCGGGGAAGAGCTTCCCTATTAAATAAAGACGAGATACAGGAACTACCTACATAAACTACTGTACTGACACAAAGCCTACTACCTACCAACCATAAGATCTACTTACGAGCGCCCGCACCTCCTCCCACTCCAAGCTTAAGGTTCCCCCAATAAAGAGCTGACACAGTTGATCGTCGCGACGTGCGTACTGTGACGTATAGCATGAGATAAGGTAGTGCATCTCCCACCATAGTAGAGCAGACTAAGGTTAGGAGAGAGAGCAGAAACGTCAGTTGGTCAGCAGGTCAGCCCAGTGATGACTTCACCAATGGGGGGATGGCGAGGGTTTGATCCCGGCAAGCGTCGAACTCTGATTCGAACTCGGAGACCTGATCCCGGTTTTGGGGAAAAGCTACTTCTGCTCCTGACTGATCGGACCGCTGTGCTCGGAGTACCACGCCGGCTCCCTCGCCGTGGGGTCTGGATATTGGAACGTACGTTCAGGTCGCGCTTACCCCGCATTGATCTTCGTTGAACAGCCGGTTCAGAGCGAGCGTTGTGATCGCCCCTCATAGCTCTCCGCCATACTGTACTGTATACATCGCTACGTGGATCGGACTCAGATCGGGTCGCAATAAGGAGAATCATGCCCTTACTGGTCACGCTTTCGGCAAGTTACCATGTCTGAGATGACCCCGGCACAACTCTGAAAGAAAGACTGCAAGAGCGAAACAACCCAGCCTGCTGTATCTGAAACGACGAGGCTGGGCTCTCGGACTGGGCTTAATACTGTAGACAAGGCACGGGGATCGACAGGTCGTTCAAGGTTTAGGGGTCCGAGGCTCTATAGGAATCTACGTCATGCAAACACTCAAGTTCCTAGTCAGGGTGCTATGGTTCAACATAAGTCAGGTTGGCGGTACATATTGACAACAGTCATGAGCAGGAAATATCAGGTAGATTGGGAATCATATATTATACTATATGCAGCAGCTACTCGAATCTTGTATTCGCAATTGGCCAATATGTTGTATTTGCACGCGCACTTGAAGCTAAGGCCAGGTTAGTAAACCTCTTGTGTACGTACGTAGAAGCCAATTTCTTCCATGATGCAAGCGATGTTCACCCAGAACTGCTTTGAGTCATGTGACGGAAAGGGACTGACATACTCTTGAGCTTATATAGCATCAGATAGTTTCTCTCTTATACGTATTACCTGGCAAAGGCCAAATGTCAGTCGTGGTATTTACTAGACGCACAAAATCATGGCTCTCGTAAATGGTGTCAGGCTAATAACCACGTTAGCATGATGTCCTGATTAGTGGGTGCGGATTGCTACAAACCTCATTAAATCAGATTTTTGTAAAATATTGTTCATTTCCATATCCAGAGGACAGGATCAAACAGTGTGAATAGTGCTCATCATAAAAGAGGTTTAGATTCCGAGACAAAAGACAAAAAGTTTACCTGTCGAGGGCTATTAGTAAAGTCCACACGACCCAAAATCAGTGACGTAACAGCAACGATGTAGCACAATCAGCTGACGAAGTATCAACAAGAAGTCCACGCCGACCTTCTCTCCAAGGGTTGTACGGCCTTGTTTTGACGAGAGAAGGGACGAGGGTTCGTTTATGTCCGCCCGTTCGTTCAAAATATCCTCATGTGAATGCGATGTTGAGAGTGAGCATGGTTGCATACCTGAAAGCCGTGACAGTTAGCCAATTGATCCGACAGAATATTGTAAGCATGTGAAGACATAGCAATTGAGGTCAGACAAGGCTGAAACTAAAAACAAAATCGACATGATATATTCGGAAAGAGGAATTCCTAGGTTTGTCGAATTTTCATCATCCCTCGAAGGGGTGCGAGAGGAAAGCAGCGCAAGCCATTCTGGAGCGTACCTTTTCATGTTACGAAGTACTCGTCACGACTGGCTTGGTCTGTCCAACAATCCGGCTGGATGGAGAGAGCAACTCTGTCCACGCGCTGTTAGCTGGTGATTCGGCTTTTGGTTCTCGTTAAAGCTGCCCGAGGAGGTAGTTTGCTCATGGTTTTCTAATTGCTTAGATATCCCCATGGTCTTGTAAGATTTGGATTGTTCAAGATTGTATGCAGTAATCATAGCAAATCTCCATGGCGCGGTGCAGAATATTGAGAAGTGTGGGCAACTTACATATTAGTGATCTAGGTAACTGAAGAAAGAGCTGGTACTATAATTGCGATTGATCCGATCGCAGCTCGCAGCTGAGGCAACAAAGCTCCGCCTGGACGAAGGTTGTTGGGAGGTAAAAAGTGTGAAACTGGAAGGAAGTTTGAAATCTAAATTCGCGATCTGAGAAAAAAAATAGCAGATAGAATGAATGGGTCCGATTGGCTGCCCCACACTCTAGCCTAGCTTGGAGGGGTGGGGGACGACCCCCTGTGGCGAAAAGCTCGGCGCACAGCCACTTAGCCGCCACTTGACCGCCTCGGTTTGCTATCGGACTCGATCGCGGCCGAGCCGGCTTTAAGAGAGCTGCGTCAGTCAGTCGTCCCGCTGGCGCTCCTTCTACCGCCCAACCCAACCTCTCCTTGCAGTTGGGACTGCAATACAACACGAACAAGATGGCCGCCTCCATAGGTGGTATATGGGCGCCGCTGGCCCTGCGGCTTGCCCGTAGCACCGCCTTCAAGGCGACGAAGCTCATACGGAGCAAATTGGCCAGCGTCACCCGACCGGTCAATGCCGCAGTCGAACCCGTCTTCATCCGCACGCAACCTCGCCATCCAGTACACCCGGTCGCCTTCCTCCGCCAGCAGAAGAATCGGCGATGGCACTCGACAACCTCTACCTACAAGAACATCGACGCCGCCGTGCGCCGCTTCATGAGCACCGGCCGAATCGGTGAGATTCCCCGCATCGACCGCACCAGGTTCCTCAACACCCAGACCGGCCGGGCAGTCTCCCAGATCACCGGCCGCGCTCCGTTCGCGAGCACTCTGCGGCCGAATCTCACAGGAGGCGCCCTCCCCCGCACAGCCGGCGGCTACGGTCTCGGCTCCGGGCGCGTCGGCGGGGCCCGATACTTCTCGCACGCCCCGGCATCGCAGGCGCAGGTGTTCCAGAACGTGTCTGCCGCGGTGCGGGCGTTCTGGATCTCGGGCCAGAAGGCACAGTTCGACGGCCTGAACCACCGCGGAGAGAAGCGGTACCGCGCCGTCTCGGCTCTGCAAGACGAGGCCTCCCGCAAGATGGCCGCCGTGTCCCGCCACACTGCGGGCTCCTACGTCGACTTCCGGCTGAACCCGGTCATCACCTCGCTCAGCCCCCTGGCCGGCGCCTTCCCCTATCCGTCTGCCGGCTTCAAGGCCCCCGTCCTCGACGCCACCACCCTGAACACCGAGGGCTTCCTCGACGTGCTGTCCGTCGACTTTGCGCGGGCGCTAAAGGACCTCACTTCCACACTTGCTGATATCAAGAAGCTCTCTACCCTAGGAGACCTCCCGATCCAACTGGAGAAGGCCTATATCCTGCGAGTGCGCTTTCCCGGTGTCGATGCTGACACAGTAGAGTCCCTGTGTGATGACCTTGGACTCACAAAGGGCATCGTACGCGAAGATTCTAATTTCGATGTCGAGATGGGTGTGCCCTTGGCATTGAGGTTTCCCTACGCACCAGAAAAGGCTACCGACGACCGGGGTCTGCTAACATTGACGTCCCCTGGGGGATCTCTCCGGTCGGAGGATAGCTTTCCCGAAGAATACGAGTTGTTCGGGGTTTTCGAGGAACTCGACGAGAACCCATGGCTATCAGCTTCTGATCTGGAGGGTTACGAGACCATGTCGCCCCCGAGCTCGGGCGAACATTGCTCTGAAGAGTTTGAGGGGCTGGAGGGCGTGTATCGCTTCTTGGAAGAATGTGACCGAGCCCAGGGAAGATATGGGGTCACGGTCTAAGTAAGTACTACGAGCGCTATTGTGTTTCTGTCTGGGCGTTCGGGAAATGATAAGTTACTGTGTTTTCGAGATGAACTGGGAATGAAGGAATAACCACACTCTTTGTATGAACGCAACATATATATATCCTCGGCCGACGAACATCCCGGTCTATGAATAGCAATTCCATATGTCTACCAAATCCCAGCAACTTGAAGTCGGTGCTTGTATTGTGAACTTAGGTTGTTCTTCATGTTCAAATACTGTCAACTTATGATAGTCTTTACCATTGGTCGTTTCCCGGGTGTGTACATGTCGTTATCAGTATCAAAATAGCATGCGTATAAGCCAGCCCATCCTTTTCATTATGGTGATACGCCGTCCATGATCCAGTCCCGTAGTCATTACCGCCGTAGCTCAAGATATTATAGTGCCATGGTCACTCTCCTCTCTATTCCTCACGTATCAAATCTCGTCTTCCGTTTCCCCGTGCCAGGCGCCTGGCCTGTCCTACCATCCTCCGCAGCCGCTGCCGATCCTTCCGACGACGACACGAACTTAACGGGGTCGCCGGCGGCCCTCGCCCTCGCCTGCGCGACGTCGGTCTGGCTCTGCCGCAGCTGCTCCTTGTACGCGTGGCGGGGGAACGCATCCGGGTCCCAGAGGAGATCTGCGGGGAGCGTCGTGCGGTACTGGTCGCGGTGGTCGAGCTCGGCGAACGCCGTCAGCTTGTCGGCGAGCGCCGGGTTCTTCATGGACGCCGTGTCGGCCAGCCGTGCGTTGAAGTGCACCCCCTTCCTCTTCAACTCCAAGAAGTTCTCCAACTTCTTGCTCGTGGCTGCCGAGGGGGGCGAACCGGGCGGCGAGGGCGGGATGTCCATGTCCGGCACCGCGGGCAGCGTCAGGTCGCGCAGCAGAGCACGCGTCGCCGTGTAAGGAGACCCCGGTGGTAGCAGCGGTACTTCTACTTCTGCGCCTGCTGCCGGGTCTTCTTCTAATGGTGGGAAGCTGGGGCCCGATGAAGGGCCTATTTGTGGCCCATAGACGGTCGGTCCCTCATCTACTGTTTGTTTTGGCTGTAGGCTTTTTGGAGTTTCCTTTGCGGCAGTGCCTAGACTACAGTTAGAATGGGGGCTTCGAGATGAGTAAACCATGGGATTGGGAAGTAAACTCACTTGGTGTGCTGTCTGCGTCAGCTGTGACCGATTCAGTCTTCCGCAGTGGCTGGCCTCACCACAATCAGTACTGTTCTTTGCAGTGGCTGGCTCCAAGTCCATATTACATGCAACATTTACTCATACCTCTAGTGCGGGCTGCGGTTTCACTTCGTCCTCGTCACTACTCTCGTAGGCCACGAGTCCAGCCATGATGGATTAATATCAGCACTCAGTTTGAGTAGACGAGTGTATCAACGGCTGGGGTTTTTGCTACGGAGTGACTAATAACCCGGGGATTGGTTCGTTAACTCGTCGATATATCTTACAACCCAGCAGGCTCCTGGGTTGCAGTGATATGGCGGCGCTATGAAGACGGCTGGTGAAAGTTAAAAGTGGAACAGGAGTGTACCTAAGTACAGTAACCCCAGCCGTCCATCAGCTGTCAGCGCCTGGCCGCATGGCACCTGCCCAGCTATCCCAGTGCGGCAAGCTGTGTACAAGGCAGACGACTGACGCGCGCAGCTACCTAAACGCTGCACTATCGTACCTGGAGAGCTCCAGCAAGCGGTGGTTGACCTCAGCCTGGAGCTTCACCCACCTACAAATTACAACCCACCTCACCACACCACCACACTCACACAAATCCCACGACCACCACCCACCCAACGCCATACGATCCTCGACCACTTGTAAACCATACACCTCGGCCACCTGAACCGACAATGGACCACAGACCACAAGCATGGGGTCGTGTAAGCCAGCCAGAAACCCGGCGACTTCATCTAGATACCCGCTAACACCAGCCCGCCAACGCAATAGCCTAGAGACGACGTCTACGGCGCCTACGATCCCTCGTACATGCAGACGAACGGGCCCAACCAACACACCCAGTCGCCCATCGTCACCGGAACGTCGGTGCTGGGCATGAAGTTCAAGGACGGCGTAGTGATTGCCGCCGATAACCTGGGTACGTCGATGCATTCATTCATCATCTACCCTCCCCTCCTCCATCCCTCGACCTATATGCCTCTCTACCCATCTACGTCTGTCCAAGGCTAACCGTCGTCTACCCCCCAAACACACAGCCTCCTACGGGTCTCTGGCGCGGTTCACGGACGTCAAGCGGCTGCGCACGTTCGCCGAGTCGTCGGTGGTCGGGTTCGGCGGCGACGTATCGGACATGCAGTACCTGGACCGGCACCTGACGGAGCTGGCCATCGACGAGGCGTACACGAGCACGACGACGACGCCCAACGCCCAGCCCACGCTCAACGCCCGCAACCTCCACAAGTACCTGCAGAAGCTGCTGTACCGCCGCCGGTCCAAGTTCGACCCGCTGTGGAACTCGCTGCTCGTCGCCGGCCTCGACGAGTCGGGCGCCCCCTTCCTCGCCGCCGCCGACCTGCTCGGCACCACCTTCACCTCCCCCTCCCTGGCCACCGGCTTCGGCAGCATGCTGGCCCAGCCCATCATGCGCCGCCTGGTGCCCGACGAGCCCTCCGTCGCCTCCGTCACGCGCGAGCAGGCCGTCGAGTGCGTCCGCGAGTGCATGAAGGTCCTCTTCTACCGTGACGCGCGCTCCATCGACTCATACTCGCTCGCCATCGTCACCAAGGACGGCGTCGAGCTGAGCGAGACCGAGAAGCTCGAGAACCAGAGCTGGGCCTTCGCCGACCGCATCAAGGGGTACGGCACGCAGACGGTGTAGATCTGTAAATGGACCTTGGCGGTTTCGAGATGGCGGGAAAAGACGTATACCATGCATGGTCAGGGTGGATGAAGGCTGGTATAGACACCAACACCTAGTACGGGGACCCGAGAGCTGTCTCAGAGAATCCAGGTCCCGTCGTAGAATATCCATAACCGTAGCCTAGGATGCTGTGATGTCGCACACCCCCGGGGGTCTAAATTAGCGTCCCTGAACAAGAGGCGGAAAGAAGGATCAACAATCACCCCATAGAGATGAGCAAAGCAGAAACGCGAACAACGATGTAACATTAGATTCGGTTAGAGACCATTGATATGGCTTTGAAATCGATCGCATCCATTCCGTTGTATGTTTATGAAGTGAATTGCTCTCATGATTAGCATGGTCACTGGAACATGTGAGCACTAAATTCCATAATAATATCGAAATAGCTACAGGAGATGTTTTTTCGTATGGCCATCTATTATTATCTAGTCATCATCATCACTTGACTACATGTATCATTTTTGGGTAGTGTGCCTGCCTGCCCTTTTTCTCTCCACTATATGCATCCAGCACCGGCTTCTAAGCAAGCCTTGCCATGCGTATCTTTTCACTCTAATATGAGATGGAGTGACTAGTAATCGTGCTCCATCTTGATATGTTTCACAAATCATGGCAAACAACAAGAACGCTTATGTGTTATCCCAACCCAACCGCCAACCGTGAAACAAAGCCCGTTTTGAAGCCAACGCCGCAGTGAACGTCGAAACCCTGCAGCCAGAAGCCGTGTCCATAAATGTGTACGAATAGACGAACAAATTTACTCGACAGTAACTGACTTGGCCAGGTTTCGAGGGAAGTCGACGTTCAAGCCCTCCATGACAGCCAGCCAGTACGCTATCAACTGGAGCGGGATAACGTTTAGGAGGCCTTGAAGGCAGTCGACAGTTCTAGGGACTTCTATCTTCTCGGCTTGACTGGCTTGGAACTCTTCGTCTCCAGGATTGCAAATCACAATGGGCTTGCCACCACGAGCAGCAACTATGACATGGTCAGCATCTGAATGTTAGGGTAAGAGGAAGCTCACATACCTTGCTGATAAGCATTTAGCGACTTCTTGAACAAATCATCGCGCGTCAGGATCATGATGATAGGGAGCGACTCGTCAACCAGGGCTAAAACACCATGCTTCAGCTCGCCAGACATGACAGCTTCACAGTGGAGATAAGAAATCTCCTTGATCTTCAGGGCACCCTCGAGAGCGGTGGAGTATTGGCTACCACGGCCGAGGAGTAGCAAAGACTTCTGGTTCTTGAAGGTTTTGGCGCAGAGCTCCTTGATGGGCTGGTCAAGCTTCAGGATCTCATTGATCTGGCCAGAAATCTTAGACAGACCGTCAATGATCTCTTCCCGTCTCTTTATCTTGGATGCGCGGTCCTCGCTGAGCGACAAAGCAAACATCACCATAGCAACAAATTGGGACGTGTAAGCCTTGGTAGAAGCGACACCAATTTCGGGACCAGCATTGACGTGGACACCGCAGTGAGTCAGGAGAGAGATGGACGAGCCAACGACGTTGACGATACCGACAGTTAGGGCACCACGTTCCAAGCAATATCGGAGGGCCATCAGGGAGTCAGCCGTCTCACCAGACTGTGAAACAAAAATGCAAGTGTCGTCACGGAAAACAGGAGCCTGTCTGTCGAGGAAGTCGGAAGCCAGCTCCACGGCGATGGGGATCTCTGCAAGTTCCTCAAAAATACCTCGCACAGCCATGCAAGAGTGATAACTGGTTCCACAAGCAATGAAGATGATGCGTCGGCATCGTCGGATTGTGGCAATATACGATCTTAGTCCACCCAGGGTCACGGTCTTGTTCTCTACATCAAGACGGCCTCTCATGGTGTTGACAACAGATTCGGGTTGTTCGAAAATCTCCTTCTGCATGAAGTGATCAAACTTGCCCTTCATGATCTCCTGGAGTTCGAGTTCCAGGGTCTGGATGCTGCGTACATTAGATGTACCGTCAGCCTTCTTAAGACGATGAATGTTCAACGAGCCCTCGTGGATGTGGGCAATGTCATCATCCTCCAAGTACATGACCTTCTTCGTGTGCTCCACGATAGCAGATGGGTCGGAAGAGAGAAAGAATTCGGCAGGCATAGGAAGACCATCATCAGTCATGAAGGCTCGCGATTGGGAGCGGTGGAGGAGCGACTTGTCAGGAGCACCGAGCAGAGCTGCGTTCGGGGTCAGGAGACCACCAGACTGCTTCTTAAGAGCCACATTTTGCGAGGCAGCCTCAGCGGGCAGGGCGCCATTGTCGTCTGAGTACTCAACATCGACAAAATCAACCTTCATGCGCTTCTGGGTCTTGACGCCGATGACCAGAGGCGAACCCTTGCGGGCAGCGACCACTTCATGGGGATAGTGCACCGACTTGATCAACAACCCATAGGCACCCTCGAGCTCATGAATGACAGCTTTGGCTAGATCGACGAAATCGATGCGGGGGTGCTGGTCGTAGAGGAACTTGGCGAGCTTCGCAATGCACTCCGTGTCGGTCTCGGTCTCGAACCTGAAGCCCTTCGATTCGAGCAGGGTCTTCAGTTCCTTGTAGTTTGTGATGATGCCATTGTGAACGACGGAGAATTCCCATGTGGGGTCAGATCTACGCACGACACATAAAATTAGCACAGGGACTCGTAAGCGGCGCTGGCATGGGCGCATTGGGATGTATTTACCGGTGGGGATGGCAGTTCACCCGAGAGGGAGGGCCGTGAGTCGCCCACCGGGTGTGAGCGATACCGGCATGGGAATCGAAGATCTTAGTGAGGTCGGGTTTGGACTCCTCGATGAGCTGCTTGAGCTTGGCGACCTTGCCAACCTCCTTGAATGCGAGGACCTCGTTCTTCTTGTCACCATCAACCGCTAAACCAGCCGAGTCATAACCACGGTACTCGAGACGGGAGAGGCCTGCGTACAACATATGGCATCAGCTTCCAATTTAGCCCAAACGGCACGGAAAGCCGCCGGTTGCAGCTGGTGAGGGGGGTCAGGTCCTACCGTTGACTAGTGTATCGAGAATGAACTTTCTGTCCTTCTCGACCAGGTAGTTGATGTAACCGAAAATTCCACTGATTGGTTGACACGAGTCAGCACAGTCGCGACCGATTGGCAGTCATTGTGTGCATTGCTGTAGTAGCCCGGGCATGAATAAGGGGATCAGGACAACAACAGGGTTTGGTCGAGGCCTTGCAAAGGGCGATCAACCCATATGTCCTGAGCTCCCCAGAGTCGGTGAGGGGCGAGGGGGAAGTGGCTTGTGCTAGATAGACCATTGGGAATTGGTAAACTCGGGGGGGTGTGAAAAGTCGGTCAAACATACCACATGGTGCTTTCGGGGATGTGTACAGTCTCTCTTACGCGATTATCAGAAACAAACGAAGATCGGATCAGGTACAGCAGAGGATACTGCTGGCAGCGGGTGGTCTCGAGAGGAGGCGGGGAAGGAGACGAAGATGGAGACGAAGACGGAGAGAGAGGAGATGGACAGATGAACGAGAGGAGAGAGAGACCAAAGTATGAACAGACTGGAAGGACAGAGCTGGGGCTGAGGGCCCTTTATCTAGTATTATACTATGTACCTAAAACCCGAGGATGAGAATTGGCAGAGCCGTACCGTTGCTATGCAGCAGCTGGAGCACACGGTGAATCGGCCGCTTTGCTGATGATGATGGTGGTGGTGGTGGTGTGGAGGCCCGACCCAGACAAATCAGATGCTTTGACAGAGTACACAAAGGCGTTGCGGCGGGGGTTTCCTTTGTTCACTGTCCAGGGTTGCGACCCAAGTACCTAAGGTAGGGAGCTCCAGCCCGTTGCGGTGGACCAGGTGGGGGTTGACGTTGTGCCAGGTACAGTACCTTCGATGCTGTACATGCGAGATACATGGATGGAATATGAGCTTTGGCTGAATCATCCAGTACTCTACTCGGTATGAGGGCTGCTTACATACGTATGTATGTATGTACTGTAGTTAGGTGTCCTACATGTAGCTGCAGCCATACATAGCAAGTGCGTGGTTACTCGAAGTACCTAATACGAATCATTCACTACCTATAACTAGAGGTGAGCGGTGACATCCGGTACAGTGAGACGATTAGGTAGTCCAACTAGAGGGGCAACACCTCCCCCCTCTTACCACTGATCCAGAGACCTTCGCCAGGTATTGATAACGTTTCAGCACAACCAGCTATCTAAACTACATAGTAGGACTTGTCTTGTCTTGATAGAATAGACGATTTATGTAAGACAGACTGGACAATCTCCTCATTCTTAGCTCATGCATCGAGCGGGTAGCTATGTTTCATCACGTCGCAGCCACGTAGACCACTAAATGGTTTCACATCGCCGCCAACTGCAACAATGTTCACGCAGTCACCCTCTCCTCTCGATCATCAACTCAATACGGACCACAAGATAGGCTACCGCTATGTCATGAGAACTGGCAAAAATCTTCATACGAGCCGCCAGGGTGTTATCGGAGGCAGCCTAGCGTCGAGACCAACAGCCTCTCCCGCACACCCCCCGTCGTCGTCGTCGGGGATACCGTGGTTACTCGAGTCGACAGGCTCACTCGCACTCGCGTAGCGCAAATCCTATGTCATGCAATCGGAGCCGTCGACATCGCCAATACCGGCAGCAACTTCGTGTTCAGTTGGCGTCGTGGCCAACCCTGACAGAGCTAGACAGAGCTAGACGGAGCTAGACAAACCCAGACAAACCCAGACAAAAGCCTCCGCCATTTGCTAGTCGGGGCCGGGGTCTGTCCTTGTTGTTGGGGCTGTACCTGAGCTAATGCGCCAGTCTATCACCCGCACGGCGTTGTCAATGCTACGCTACAAGCCTTGTCGCCTACGCTACTTGATCGGAACTAGTGTATAACCATGTGAGCATCGAAGAGCTGTAGCCCTCGATTATTGCCAATTCCGTTCAACAAACCCGGAGATCAATGTGCGAACACGAGTAGTGACGCCATTTCAGAAAGGGGTGCCCTACGGTATGTACATCACAGGATTCGACAAGGGCAAGCGCCACTTGTCTGGCATTTATCTCCCTGCTACCCCGAAATGTCGTCATACGAGAACATCTGTAATACTTTCAATCTCCTCAGGCCAAGTCTGAGTGGACCGGATTCCGATCAGCCCAGCCTTGCCAGTTTCCCATGTTAATATGCTTTGTTCTCCTTCGGCCATCTATGGGGACAGCATTACCATCCTCCGTTATCCTAGCGGACGAGACGAGATCTTACCTCAGATCTGCAGTCGTTGTCGTTATCGGTATCCCACCAATCCTAGCGCTTACCTCTAACGAGGGTCTCTTGACGAGGACATTTTTACGACTAAACCAGCAGAGCCCATATGAATTTAATGTTGCTTCCTCACCGTCGGTCAATAATGGGAGGGGGGCCTACCTATCTTTGACTATCCGACAACGTTTGTTGACAATTATACCCTTTGAATGCCGAATCCAGGTCAGCCTCTTTTTGAGTACCGGGGTCCACACCACGCGTACCGACATACGAACTTGTAAAAATACTGGGTAAGTCCTATAACCGCGCGGCATCTAGTATCAGGTAACTGTCACCAAGAGACATTGGAGTGGCCTCAACTGAAATCAAAGCTATATCTCGTTCCTTCTATCACGGGGTTTGCCAAGTTGAAGCCGAGCGAAGTGGGGTCCGGCAAAAGGTCATCGCCACAAGACCCCAGTCCAGGCCCACGGGTCGGAGGAAGGCGGCTCAGTTGTTGGCCATTCGTAGACAAGCTCGCAAAAAAAGGAGCTATCGGTAGCTGCTAGCCACAATAGCGGAGATGGACCAGATCCAATAATAGCACCTCAACCGATACGTCGCTACCTCTGCAAGCATGAGGTTTAAAGAAAGCCCTATTATTAGGAGCTTTCCCATCGCGAACTGGCCAAATTCGGCCATTGGCATGACAAAACTAGCATTTTTATTAGGGTTCTTTTACGCGCGTGACGGCTGCCGAGGTTTTTCAGGGGTTAGTTGCCAATGCCAAACTGCAATGATCAGAACAGGTAATTATCAGCCTCAACTCCAACCTCTCTGCTCGTACCCCCACGTGCCGCAAAGTCTCAGTTTGGTTCGTTGACAATATCTGACATAGACAGATCTCGTTCAGCCGTACATTCAGGCAAGGCGAAATCTCTCCTCTTTTGAAGACCTCTACATAACAAGAATATAGAGCCCAACTCTTGATCATTGGCTTTATCAGCTACATTCTCAGCTCGGTCCACCTGACAGCCCTTACAAATCAACTGCAGTGCAGCGTAGCGAGATAATCACCAACTCTTTGGTCCGGGCTTATTTCACTGTCTCATAAGCTATCACAAAGGATACCTAAGTAGTAGGACTAAATACTGAGGCATACGAACATATTCCAGAGTGGCTGTTTCTATGTTGCAATGAGCATGGGCTATTCTCACGTCTGGGCTAACATGACGAGAAACCAAAACCACCGTCCATTCTCACCACTTCCGGATTAGATACATTTACGTGTGGCTGTCCGTCTCTCCTATCTGATTCTTAGTTAAGAAGTAAGAACACATCACAACCTGGCCTACTACGAGAGAGTAGACAGACCTAAACGGAGCCTCCGGGCTAGGGACGCTGGCGCGCATGGTTTCCGTCATGTAAGTTTAATAATGTATAAATAGGTATACAACACACACCGTAACACTACGATCCAATCTCCGTCGGGCACGCGATATTCCACTAGCCGCCGTCTCCGTTAAGATAGTGAATTTCTAATAAAAGCATCTAAGATTCAAAATGCTCGTAGGCGTTATGTTATAGCAGGTACACAGACACGACACACAAGTATCTCAACGAAATAACTAAAACAAGAGAGACGACAGCAAACTTATCACGTAGTCTCTAGCCCAGACATAGAAGCAATCCAGCAGCGCCTACTACCAGGCAGGCAGGCTCATATGAGAGGAGGTGAAAAGAATAAGCCCAACCGAGACCCCAAGCCCAATAGGGGCCACCACCAAAGTGAAGAAAGATCTCTCTTCGTCACCATGAGGACGACGGGGTACGGTGTATTCTCACACCATCTGAAAAGTACCGGACTGGACATTATCGATTGCATCTCCTACTTTCTCACGGAGTAACCACGACAAGATAAGCACAGAAAGCGGCCTAATGTAAGGGGTCTTATCGATTTTTACCTTATGGCGGGAGGTGATGGATACGGCATCAGGCCATGCCACAGCGGTAGGAAATAGGTAGCCAATCATATAGACGGTCCATCACATTCCTACGATTTCTTCTTAAGCGGGTTGGTTCTGCGGGATAATTACCTAGAACGAGAAGAATCTCTTCCAAGTCTCTCTCGTCCGCACGGAATGATGCCATGTCTAAATGTAGGTAGGTACACACATACATGTAGTATTACACTGCACCATGACGCCTGCTCTGCTCTGCTCTGCTCGCGGGGGGTGGATGGACGCTGGGCAGTTCTGATCATAGGGGCAAAGCTGTACTGGCCTCGGCCTTATATCATCTATTTTTCAACCTGCCCGAACAACCCCCATGTTTTGGTTTCCCTGCAACTGTGGTTTAAAAATCCAGCATGATGAGCCTTATAGCTTCTGGTACTCGAGCTTGCCTTCTAGTTTCTTAGCCTCTGCCAGTTTCCGCACCGCCTTGTTGAAGTCGTCTTGGTTGACGGCATCCCTATAGGCCTTGATGGCAAACAGGCCACTGGATATACAATGTCAGTGAAGTTTCGTGTGATAGAGGGGTCAAAAGTTAGGCTTAAATAATACGTACGCCTCGGTAACTACGTTACGCAAATCTGCACCGTTCAATCCATCGCTCATCTTGACGACGCTCTCAAAGTCGATCTCACCTTCGGTTACGACGCTTTGGGCATGAATCTTGAGAATCTCGAGGCGGCCGACCTCGTTGGGTAAGGGGATCTCGATCTTGCGGTCGAGACGTCCGGCACGCAGCAGCGCGGGGTCAAGGGTGTCGGGCCGGTTGGTGGCCATGATGATCTTGGTCTTGCCGAGGTAGTCGAAACCATCCAGTTGGTTCAGGAGCTCCATCAGCGTCCGTTGAATCTCACGGTCGGCACTTGTACCCTCCGAGAACCGGCGCCCACCAATGGCGTCTATCTCATCCATAAAGATAATGCAAGGCTCGTGTTCCTTGGCGTATCCGAACATCTCGCGGATTAAACGCGCCGACTCACCGATGTATTTATCTACAATGGCCGAAGATACCACTGTACGCCGAGGACAGCATGTTAGTCACTATTCCAGTTGTTGCGAGAAGAAGAGTGTCGAAAATGGAACCATCATACCCTTCAAGAAATTTGTCTCTAAACTGCTCGAGACAGCTCTCGCCAGCAGGGTCTTTCCCGTACCCGGAGGACCGTACAACAGCACACCCTTCGGCGGCTTGATACCAACTCTTAAGAACAGCTCCGGGTTCTTCAAGGGCAGCTCGATCACCTCCCGCAGCTCGCGGATCTGATCGTTGAGGCCGCCGATACCCGCGAAGCTGACCTGGCCCGGGTCCTCCAGCGACATGTTGTAAACGAGGGGGTCGACCTCGCGCGGCAGCATCCGCATGATGGTGAGTGTCGTCATGTCGAGCGCCACACGCGTTCCCTGCTTCATCTTCGCCTTATCTACCTTCGACCTGCAACCGACGACATACCTAGGACCAGAGGACGCCTTCACGATGACTAAAGAGGAAGCGGCTCAGTTAGCATGTATGCACCGTCTCGCTGATGTGTCGGAAAGGTGGCGCTCACATCTCTCGTCGTCCAGCTGCTTCAGAACCTCGCCGATAATCTGGCCGACGCTTTGCAACGCCTTTATGTTCTCTTCTGTCTGATTGTAGTCCTTCTCTAGACCTTTAATCTCTAATCGCAATGCTTTGAGCTTGGACTCCCATTCCCGCGATTCGATGAGCTTGGATCGGAGAGCTTGCAGGGCGAGCTCCCTTTCTTGGTCGGAAGCCATGACTGCTGGCTTGTCGTCTAACTGGCGGGGATGATTCGGTATGATGCGGTGGGAGGTGGGAGATGGTTTTCTCGAACAAGGAGATATATGAGTCCGGAGTTTCGGGGAGACAGGGCGGAGTCGGGATATTTTGCTTGGCTTTTGGGGGGTGATAAAATGCAAATGATGAAGGCTGTCAAGCTAGCGGAACTGTAAGGCGACGACAGCGGGCTCGACGTTGGTGACGAACAGGTTGGGGTGCCTGCAAGGCTAGACCCGTTTTTTTTTGGCTGTTCAGCGCTTGTATTAGAAGCACCCGTCTGGGTACATACACAATACAGACACTGTGTCATATAGCAGCTAATTCAGATTACATACACTGTACTCTATATCATGTTACGTACAAGGTAGATAGTAACCAACTACTGGGTAGTAATGTAGCTTTAGTATACAGAATTAAGCATTAAGTTAAGCAATTTAATTTTTCATTTAACTATATGTCAGTTGGGCCCGTTTGATCGAACCAACGGTGTCGAGAGCTTAGTAGTAGCGCTTATGTTGTGTTGAACAGGTACGAGATTATACCACATATTGTCGGCAAATCTAGCCAGCCAGAGGTATACGAATAGACAAACTTATTGACTATATTTTGTTAACACGCTTATTTTGAGAGCGACTACCTAGGTATTCTGAAAGCCAGTATAGATAGCACCCCATTGCCTATGTAGGGATAACCCGGGTATATCTTATGCAGCGCGCAACAAGATGAGATAGATATACAAAAGAAAGTAAAGTAAACAAGGTAGCCGAGTGAGCCCAGCCATGAATCATGCATGGGATGCACCCCAGCTCTTTCTTGTACCTATCAATGTAACATATGATCCCATCTCTATTCTATCACCATCCACATCATTATCATGATCGTAAAGGTCCTGAAGAATGCAGGCAACCGGCCCTAGTTTTGCTCCCACTCGGCCGTGATCTCCTCCCTCACCTTGCGGCACCACTGCCAGATGGCCGCCTCGAAGTCTTTCCACGCCTCGGGCTTATTATATACGACACCCTTGACGTCGACTTTGAGCATGACCTCCCACCGCAGCTCGGCCGCTTTGATCCAGTATCGTAAATTGTCAGCGCACCGGTACGGCTTTTGCGTATCCGTGTGAAAGGTTCCGATGGCGCCGAAGCGCCGCCGCGACTTCTTGATCGACGCATTGTGTAACCTCACGAGCCGGACCCCATTCTGCATGCTTTCTAGGAACGGGGTCGGCAGTTCTGTTGCCGACTCGATGGACGTCCAAGGCGGTAAAGGATCCGCTTCGCTGTTCATGGACGATAGAAACGCGAGCTCACGCTCTATCTCCCGGCCCGTCCAGTCGCCCTTCAACCATATCCAACTTTGCCTCTCCGTCTTCTCGGCTGCTTCCATCTCTTCTTCCCTTTGCAGCATCGTACGGATACTATCAATCCACGAGGTCATCACCTTGCGTTCATCCTCGCGGTATCCGCCGGCGAAATTCCTAGTCGCCGTGTGCTTCAGTACTTCCATGACCGAGAGCAGCTCGGACCGGATCTCTTTCTCTGATTTGATGGCATCCAGGCGATCCGGATGCTCATGTGCCGTGTAGTACATCTTGGCGGCCCGGATCGCCAGCGTCATTACATCCAGCACTTGCATACCTTGGATCTCATACCAGCCCTGTCCAGACTTCGGCGACGCGGTAGTAGATAGCGGTGATGGAGGTGTTGCTGATGTTACCTCGGCCAACACTTTGGCTCCGGCGTCCAAGGCTTTATTGAGGTCAGTTTTAAGCTCCTCGATGGTGGGTGGTTTAGGAATTGGCTTTTCCCTGTGCATGTAGGTGCTCGTCGTTGGTGGGAGGATGTCGATGTCTGCCTCTTCGTACTCGTCCGAATCAAACTGGTCGTGGTCAAAAGTAGGTGACTCAACTAGGGGCCCTTCGCCGAAAGTCTGCGCGACCAGATCCGGGCTACTAGCCATGGAAGCGTACGAGGAATCCCCGTCGGATACGAGCCTGGGGCTCAGTAGAGAGGAGTTATCCAATGATGACAGATCTAAGGTGGCTTTTGGGTGCCGCTTCCTAGCTAGCTGCCCACCTTTGCCATCCAAAAGACCTGTCCGGGCAAAATAATACTGAAGGTGTGATATACTGCCTAAGCTCAGCACGCTGTCTCTATGCCTTGCACTTGCAGCGAAGTCGGTGCCCTGTGGCCTTGAATAGCCGCGTCGCTTTAGCGGTTTGTCTAGGCTCATGGTAGATTGACGGGAAGAAGCAAAGCTGATGTCGGACATCCGCGAGCGGTAGCTTGAGGATGACTTGCGGGAGTACGGCTCACTGCCCAAGGAGTCCCTGTAGGATCCATCTGTGCTCGAGGCCCGTGATATGGAGGAGCCGGTCGACAAGCAGCGCGGCATGAGCGATCTCGGTTCGCGAGGCCGCATGGGGGTCGACTGGGGCGAGGGCGAGTCGCAGCGTAGCGTAGGTGGTTCGTCGTGACTGGCCGCCATGTTGTCGCCCAGTTATACGAGAGAACTATATGAGCCGAGGTCGCGCGATGCCGCTGTCCGGGTCCGCCAGTCCAGAGGGCGACCGAGATTCTTTAGATAGAACGTAGATAGAACGAAGACTCGAAGATTAAAGATATACTGCCGGGGGGATCCGGCAAGAGCCGAGAAATGTAACGTTGTCGAAAAGATTGGGTTGAAGCCTGCTCCAGCTTCAGATATAAAGTGAATGGATGCGACTTGTCTCAATCAGGGCGGGAGGACGAGAGGCTTTATTATGCACGCGACACAAGCGTGTGGGACTAAGCAAGGTACTGAGTTAGGCAAAAGTAGGCAGGCATTAAGGTATCAAAGACGATCAGTGATCGGGGAACAATTAATAAGTCATTAAGGATAATCGGTAAGGAACAATGATAGCATGGCATCTCACAAACAATAAGGGGTCGTTGCCCCTTTGAGCTTGGCCTGTTTGTCCGCCGCCGAGCGCTGACGGTGGAGGGGCCGATTTAGCAGCAGCTACCGGTATCACGCAGCCCTGAGCCGAGAGCCAGCAAGGATCATGTAGTGCAGCGTACCCAGATTCACCTGCAATTTATTATTAGCTTACACCATTACTACTGCGGTACTGCCGGCGATGCCCGTCACGTCGAGTGCTATATGGAGACGCGTAGTCTAGTGTAGTGGGAGGACAAACCGTGTCATGAACGATGTGCAGCCACGCATATTCGTCGTAATGGCGATGGTGGGTTGATGACGGCTTGCGAAAGAGGGACGTACCAAGTTCGGATTGCAGTGTTATCATTTTTAGAGAAGAAATCGCAGAAGAAGCTGCAGGGCTTGAAGAGTTGGTCTTTTGTTAGTTCTCTGAAAAGTAAACAATCTCGGCATTCAAAGTAAATTAAGGCGCTCCGACCTGTCCGGGCAACAAGATTTGCTGACATTTTTCTGGGACGTTTACGCAGCACGATTTCAACGCTTTACCCACCCAGCAGTCATATTTAGCATTCCGGCCAAGGTTTCTTGTCCGCTGCTAATTTTCTGGCCTCCGTGCCTACCCAATACTGCAGTATGCTGCTGTACGTACTATGCATCCTTGCACTATTCTGCATCACTCTTTGCGAACGGGACGACAACCGCGAATAGGGAAAGCAAGACGTCGTTAAAGACGTTATGGGGTTCATGACCTATTATTGGCTCGAACCCGTGCGGTAATCCCCAATCACGACCATTCCACCCCTCGGTGGGAACCCCTTCGATCAAGAGCAATTACAGTATACGAATAGTAAGAAAGAACCTTCCGGTGTCATCCCGACGTCCCCGGCATGGGGCAGTGGCGTGGGGAAATGTTCTCGATGAGTCCCTTGGGAAGTTACCATTCAAACCTGCTCCGTCAGCAGTGCGATAACAATACTACATGTATAATAGCATTCTTATATGCTGATCTCCCGCAATTCACGGACAGCGCTCTTAATAAACAAGGTTACGCAGGCCACCCCGCAATTGCTATGATACTTATATATGTCTGAGGTATTGTAACGGCCGACGGCCTATAGGATACGCCCAAGCATCGCTCGACCGTTGACGGTGAGTGCTAGGTAAGTAAGTATACGGGTAAAATGCTACCGTATCATATAAGCAGCCCAATCAGAAACACAGAAAAGAGGTAAAACGATGCATTGCTCTATCACCATCATGCCATCGCCAACACAACAGCCACTGCATCATAAGTTTCTGTCGCCATCAGCGTCTGTGTGAAATGGAAGAACCATGTTAGCAACACCTGTCCCCGAAGAACAAAAACTATGCTCTTTGATGGTACCTAACTACTAGTGTCATATCCGATTGGCCATGTCACAAGGTTTGCTAGCAAGCTGGCATAAAATTACCTGAACCACGGAACAACAAGATTAGGCAGAGTAGTGACGGATTCAATAGTGTGTAAATTTTTCATGCAAAGCAATAAGCAGGACTGAGGAGAAGCCGAGTTGAACAATGTTGCACTAAGCTTGCACAAGGTGTTTCAATGACGGTTCTGTCTTGCCAACGACAGACGCCTACATGTACTCTAGGCACTCCTTTTCTAGTGAACAAATTACAATTATCAACCCAACCTGCAGGCAAGGGATTACCTTGCAGAGCCATATATAATAATGATACTTATTCAAGTAGCTCAAGAGGGCTGCTGCTTTGCTTGATCACTCTTTTTCTCTCCCTTCCCCAAGCCTGAAACCGAATACTACTTCACAATTTCCCCTTATTTGTCGCCCAGTGATTCGTACATATGACTGACAACACCCCCCTCGAGACCACCAGTCTACTTCACTGAATGGTCGCATAAAAAACTTACCCGGATTGACCAACCAAGCCGCCAAATCGAAACACTTCTGATACCCAGGACGCGATACTCTCAATCCTGGGGGAACACCGACGAAAATTCTTGACAGCTGCGACGGTGATGCAAGTTCAAATTAAAGGAGGACGTTATTACTCTCAACGTACACACCTACTACGCTAGGTAAGGTACCTAAGTAGGCCAGTAAGGTTAGACAACTACCTATCTTATATGTGCTGCATACAGTACACTGTATGCTACAAGTGACACTGTCGTGGTGAGCGAGGAAGCCCCCTGATCCGCATTGTACACACCCCCCCACCAGGCAGGAGTCGGCTGAATTTGGATGCCAACATACCAAATCTTATCTTTCTTTGTTGAGTGCTGACAACCTACTTACAATAGGGAGAAAGACAGAGTAGCCAAGGAGGGAAAGAAAGAAAAAACAATAAAAAGGTTGAACCCCCAACCCCCCACGAGCGCCACCACGAAACGTGGCAACGTGTAACGGACGGTACCCATCTTCTCTAAACTTGGAAACCCCACAATAGGTATTTTCATTACCGGTAGGTAGGTACTGCAGGTGGCCGGGGCATACAGTACAGCTGTGCTAACCTAGGTGGTAGGTAGTGACTTGTAGCTTGAGCCACTGACTGGCCTACCAGCCAGCTAGCCAGCCTCTACCAACTTACCTACCTAGGTTAGGTAGGTCCAGGCAGTACCTAAGGCAGTCCAATTAGCTGCCTAGCTAAGTACTTGCTTACCACAGTCACTCCGAACGTCTTCAGTTTCTTCCATTGCTTGCTCGTCCCGTTACCCGTTCCGCAATTACCTAAGGCATCCCAGTCCCCTGGTAGTCGCCGATGATGCTGCAGAGCTCCTCTTCGCTCCTGACGAGGTAGTAACGGCAATTCATCGCCCGGGCACAGACGAGACGCGATTTGCTCAGTTGTCTGTTGCTCAACCGAGCAATTGGCACCTGATTGGCGGATCCCTTAACAACCTCCACGTATTGGGTAGATGGATAGGTCGCAAGAGAGGTGTAAATGACAGGTCTATCCACCTCGCCGGCTCCATCGCCTCATCCTCCTTCCCACCTCCATCCCCAATCCCAGTCACCCTCCCATCCGACCCTCCTCGACCAAGACCACGACCACGACCACGACCACGCCAGCCGTCAAGCTCCTGCTCCTGCCGCCGACGAAGACGAGCCGGGATTGCTAGCGCACGCGTCCGCGCCAGATCGACACGATGTCACCGATGCTCCGCCAGAGACCATTCTGACTTTTTCAGACGTATCATCGGACCTGCTCCAGCTCGACCCGCCCGGCTCCCAACGACTCAACGGCCAGACCACCGTCGATAATAGTGCGCCAACCGACAACAATTGTACCCTTCCGCCTGTCAAATCCACTTTCCAGCACCGGAAACCGAGCCCCGGTTTGGCAGCGCGTCTGAAGGCTCTGGGCTTTGGTTCGAGGACAAAAGACGCATCTGACCCGTCCCTCAACCCCTCGCAGCCGGAGCCCGTCGGCCGGCTCCCCGAAGACCAGCTACGCTCCCTCGACCTCAATCATCAACTTAACTCCGCGGGCCTTATCGTCGAGCGCCGCGGTCGTCCGTGGAAGGGTGCAGGCGCCCCTCTGCAGCTGTTGAGGTCCAGATCGAGTCGCGATTCTTTTCGGAAGCGAGGTGACGAGGACAAGGCGATATCCCCCGTGCAGCCAAGTGACTCAGCTAAGCCCAAACTCCTTCCCGAGATCAGCCAGACGGCGCCACTCGAAATGGACACCAATAAGTACGTCTTGCCTGATCACACGAATGGAAATGGCACCAAGGCAACATTAGAGACGCGCCGCGATCACATTCAGCGAGACGTACGCGCACTGCGGTTCGACGACCAACATCCAGCACCGCCGCCGCCTCCCCCACCGAAAGACACGCCGCCCGAGAGCATAGCTTCAGCCGAGTTCTCGCATAATCTCCCCTATTTTAACCCTCTTGGCTTGCAGCGACCTGGCTCCATCTACACAATATCCCGCGCCTCATTTGCCAACCAGCTTGCCCAGCTGACCGCTCTGCAACTGCCCGATGCCGAACTCTTGTCTAGTAAAGTTGCTGCCATCCCCACCGCACAGGCAGCTACAAGGGCCTTGATCGGCGCTGCAGAGCAGATTCGAAGCTGGATAGCGAAAGCATCCGAGGTCATTGAAGGCCTTGACAGTGAGGATGATGTGGAGTGGGCAGCGGCTGGTGGTAGGGAAGGTTACGACGACGTTGAAAGTGCTATCACTAGATTCGAAGAGTTGATCAATGTCTATGTTACCGCCATTGAGGCCATGCAGAGTCGCAATGATATCGCCAGCGTTTCGAATGAAGACCTCCAAGAGGCTGTGACACAGATGGAATTGATCATGACCGATTGGGCCAAGATTCGCAAAACACTAAACAATGCCAAAGGCCAAGTCGAGACGGCCATGGAATGGGAGGAGCTCTGGAATATGGTTCTGGGCGATATCCAGAACGAGATGGATGACCTTAGCCGCCTTGTATTCGAAATGGAAGAAAGGCGGCATAAATCCATCATGGCAGTTTCAGGTGGGGATGGGGTCGATATCGGTGACCTTGAAACCATTGTTGAGGAGACGCCGCCTGCTGTGGTCCGTAACAACCGCTACAGCGTGCCTGCGTTTCCTCTCAGTCCAAGCTCTCCAAGTAGTCCGGCCTTAACCCAGGACGATTCGAGTCTCCTCGCCTTGTTCGCTCGCATGCAGCCACTACGGGCCTCATTAGACTTTCTACCTATGAGACTGTCCGTTTTCGAGGCGAGGGCGTCGAGCGCTTTTCCGTCCGCATGCGAGGAACTCGAAGCGAGGAGGGTGGGCCTTGAAGCCAGTTACAAAAAGCTCGAGAAGGACGCGGACTCGCTACGAAAAGAACTGGGCGAGGATAAGTGGGTTCTCGTTTTCCGTGGCGCTGGTCGACAGGCACAGAAATTGGTCGAGTCGGTCGATCGCAGCATGGTGAAGCTACGTGAAAGTGTCGACCAGGGTCTTCAATTTTCCAACCCGCCAGTGATGGGCAAGAAAATTGAGAATTACGAGGCTAAGAAAATGCATTACGGGCCGGCTATTGAACGTGTTCTCTCCATCATCGACAAAGGGGTCAAGGATAGGCTCACAGTCAATGGCGAAATTCTGCGATTTCATACGGAGATCCAATCCCGGTGGGAAGATTTGAAGCGGCAGATGAAAGACATAGACGGCGTCTTAGAAGAGATCCAGGCAGATAAACGTAGCCAACAACTGCGAGACTCGATATCAAGTATACTTTCTAACGACAAGTCAACTGTTGGCAGCGGTAACGAGACTCCGGGCAGCTCTCCACCCTCGTCCGTCGTCATGTCTAGCCTTGGGCTTGAACCTGTGACCCCTGTGCCTAAGAAGAGCCGCTCTACTAGCACTAGCAGCGGCATTCCTCAGCCTTCTTCGTCAAGGAGGAGTAGTTCGACACTCGCCCCTCCTTCACGACGCCCACTAGGATCAAGACTCTCGACACTGTCTCAAACATCCAACTTGTCGACGCCCGTTCGAAGTGGCTCCGCGACGCCTCTCGGGAGCCGCCTTCAAAAGTCCAACTCCAGCGTGGTGGACAATCGACCGCGGTGGAACGTATCTACTAACACTCGAGACTCCGATGTTGGCCATAACTTCAAACCACTGACTCTTACTACGCCAAGCCCATATACAAAAAGAACACCTACCCCTGTGCGCTCCGTCTCGGCCATCACTCCAGCATCGCAGGAATCTAAATTGCCTCTACGGAGTCCTTTATCAAGAGGAACGTCTGCTTCGCCTGCCCCCGACGGCACGCCATCCAAGCCGAACACTCACTCGCGGCTTTCTTTCCGAGAGCGAATCGCGGCTACTGCTCCCGGCTCAAATGCTCCAAGCTCAAATGCTCCGCAGACATTAGCGGCACCAAAACAACGGCGACTGACATCGAAGGCGTCGACAAGCGCCCTCGATAACCGAAGGGCTTCGTTCCAGCCACCTAGGGCACAAGGTGGTCCTCTCGACACCAAACAGAGATCAGTTAGTTCAATGGCAGCGACGAGACGTACAAGCCTACTTCCAGTCCCTAAGACAAGTAATGTTTCTACCGGCCGTGTAAGCGCGGCAGGCTCACGCATGAGCAATAATGGGGCAGAAGATAACAAACCTCGTTGGCGATATTGAGCCGTTGAACCTACTGCGCAACACCGCCAGACATATGATACCCACTCTCTACCCTCCATTCTGTATGTCGCAAGCCTGCGAGCCAGGCCAAATTTCCTCGATTCGTCACATGGCGTGTTGATAACAATGCATATCTGTTAGCCTTGGGCCGTGGTCATACAGCCGTCAAGCACACTGGGCACTCTCGCCATCACACATCACATTCTCATTACTTGACACACCCTATCTTGTCGGTCTGCTCCTTTTCCCTCAAAGGACCGGGCAAATTTAGGAGCATGTAGCATCGGCGTACCTCATTCTGGAGAAGGGGGAAGGGGGAAGGGGGTAGGCGTTCGCTCTTTGTTTTTTGTTCCGCTTTTTGCCTGGTTCCAGGGGACAATATTTTCTCCTCTTTTTTTATACCATTCAAATGATACCTCCGCGACACTTTGACCAGGGGCAATTTTCTACGTGCGAAGAGACAAAAGCCGGAAAGAAACCGGGAGGAACTTGTTGGCCATGCTTGAGGAAGGGTTTTGGGAGTTGTATATTGTAACATAGACGGACAGGGAGAGGGAGTTAGGTCACACGCAGGTCTGAAAAGACAGACTGCATCTTGTCTGCGTTGATACAGGCTGCTGAGCAAAGCAGCGAGCAACCCAATGCATATAGAGACAGACAGTCAAGACAGTGCGGAAGAAATTGTGAAATATAGGACTTCGTAGTACAAGACGAAACATGGGGTGACCTTTTTTCCCTCGGAATTGAACTGTACTGGATGCATTGGTGATGTGACAACTCGGTTAGTTTAGGAGCTGCTACTGCCAATAGATTTAGAAGCCCGACAATGCCATCGTGAGTTGGCCCTTCTGCCCTGTGGTTGGTATATTCTTGTCTGTGTGCTTTATTGATATATCGTCGGTCTTTCTATAGTATATATCGGCAACATGTTACTCACACTAAAACGAAAGGCAACGGGAGGAGACTAAGTAAAGCCCTCGTCTCGCCTCATCCACGTCACGCACGGATCTCATCAAAACAGTACTTAAGTCAAGAAAGCAAGTCCACAACGCGAGAAGAAAAATCAAAAGTGTACAAGACTTAGATACGTAGGTATCCCATCTCATTCATTAGCTCGTTCGTATCGGGTAAAAAGAAAGCAACAGCGGCTTTGCCAGCCAGTCAGCCATATATACTAACGTGAGTATATACTATATTATATACTATGCGTAAGTACCTCGGATCGCTCTGCTTCGAATTTGCTTTGCTTTGCTTTGCTTTACTCTGCAACACCAGCAAATAAACAACGATTGCCACACGACGACGCCATGCCATGCTATGTAAATGCCCCAAGGAGTGAGAAACAGGACAGGTATAGTAAGTAAGTCAGTAGTAGTAGCAGCGAAAAAACATCGCGAAACATGAACGGTAAGACAAGCGCCTTACCCAGCATCGCCTTCCAGCGGTGCTCCCAAGAAGAATCTTCTTTCTCCCTTGCCCTATGCAAGCTTGCATGTGTCCAGCTACTAATCTTCAGCCCAGCTAGTTTAATGGTCCATGAGTCCAATGCCGTCGAATCCGACACCCTGGGCTCTGCTGCCCCTGCCCCTCGCAGTCGTCGCCCTCCCCTGGGAGGGAGTCCCGGAGCCCCGGGAAGCCACCTGGCCGCTCGTGGACCTCTTAGAGGCCGCTCCTTTCTTCTTGACCCCTGAGGATTTACCGCCCGAGGATCGCCGAGAGGCGTATTGTTTCTTGCCGCCACGCCAGCTGCTCTTCCCTCCTCTACCGGTACCGGCGCCCGAGCTACGGCCACGTGACTTGGAAGACGAAGCTTCCTGTTGGTTGGCGCGATTGAAATTCTCCATGAAGGTCTTCTCTGTGACAGAAGGTCCGAAATAGCCCGATATTTCACCGCCTTCTTCGTCATCATCGTCATCGTCATCTTCAATGGCTTCCATATCCTGGTCCTCGTTATCGTCATTATCATCATCATCATCCGTCGTCACCAAGTCCACGATTTCGCCTAGGTGAGGCATAGCCGGCGGTTCTGGTGACAGGCCCATGATTTCCTGATATTGTTGATGATACCGTTGAATTAACGGGAGCAGTTTATTGCCATGTCGGGTCACCATGTCTTCGTCAATGCCCGGGATCCGCCGCATTTGGTCCAAGGTAGTAGTCCACTGTAAGCCCATCTCACGCAGTTGAAGTTGGGAGAAAAGGGGTTTCCGATAGCCGTGTGAAGCCCTAACTTTCTCTTCCATTTTTTTAGCGTCCTCGAAGAAGCTTTCAAGGATATCCTTTTGAACCTCCGTGAGACCTTCCTCGCTTAGACGAGCATCACGAGATATAGGTGGTCCGACCGGGTTCATCCGCCGACGTCTAGCCACGGGAGCCGGCATTGTTTCGAAATCATCGTCGGAAAATCCGTCATTCACTGCAAAACCATCTTGGCCATATCCGTTACTGTGCGTGCCGAAGTCTTCATCACTATCTTCCTCATAATTCACCACAGCCTTGCCCTTTTTCTTGGCAGTCGATTTCCGGGCTGGTGAGGACACTAGCGTGGAAGTGAACTGCGCCGCCTGTCCCTTTCTAGTTGCCGGAGCTGCTGGTGTGTCCAGCCGTCCCTGGACCTTCGCAGCGCCAACAAAACTACCGCCGCTCTTGACGCGGGTAGTCAGCCGAAGTTGGCGTCGTCCAGCTAGGAAAGAGTGCGCCGTCCGTCCAATCTAAAGCATAGTATCAGCTTAAAGAGCAATCATCGGTCATGAAAAAGGCTGCTTACCCTGTAGTATTGGACTGCCATCCTTACCGTCGTTTTGAATACGTTTTCCTCCTTTAGTGCTTCCTCAGCAAGTAGTCTGTCGATAACACGATGGATTTCATGCTTAGGCATATGTCTGGCTATGCCATGGAATTCCTCTACTTCGAAATCGGATTTCTTCTTTTTGGCCATGAGGTAGTCAGTGCACTGCGCAAGAGTGACCCGTCCTGTCGATCTCACAATCTCGAGTACGGCAAGCGCGTACTTAGTGAAGTCTTTCTGTTCAAACTGGTCTTTCGACATGCAATTGTCGCAGGTGGCGTTGCATTGGGCTTTGCTAAATGTTTCTCCAAAGTAACGGAGAATCTCGACTCGACGACAGTCACTTTGGTTGTCACAGAAAGCCGCTACCACGCCAAGCATGTTCCTCTGCCGCTCTTTTTGTTCTTCGCTGCCATCACCGTCGGTGATCAATTTCCGAAGTTGAGTGAGATCCCCATAGCTAAAGTAAAGATAGCATTCAGATGCCTTGCCATCACGGCCTGCACGTCCGGTTTCCTGGTAGTACCCCTCGAGGCTCTTGGGCACGGATTGGTGGATAACAAAGCGCACATCCGGCTTGTCAATTCCCATTCCGAAAGCAATTGTAGCAACGACAACTTTGATCCTTCCCTGTTGCCAGTCCCGTTGTATCCGCGCTTTTTCTTGCGGCTCCACACTAGCATGATAATGATGAGAGGCAATTCCGTGCTCTCGCAATTTTTTCGCAATGTTCTCCGCGGATTTTCTAGACAGAGTATAAACAATACCGGTTTTTTCAGGGTATTTCGAGTTGATTAAATTAGCAATGGTTGCAGTATTGTCCTTCTCTTTTCGCAGGACTTCGTAATACAGGTTTGGCCGGTTGAAACTTTGCGTGAATTGTTCACACTTATCAATACCTAGATTGTGCTTTACATCCATAATGACGTTCTGGGTTGCAGTCGCTGTTAACGCCATGAGCGGGACGTCTGGAAATCGTTCCCGAAAGTTGCCTAGCTGCTTGTAGTCCGGTCGAAAGTCGTGGCCCCATTGGCTAACACAATGCGCCTCATCGATGACGAGACGAGCAAGTTTCTTATTGCGGTAGAGACAACCCAAGCCACTCAGGAAGGCTTGGCTCTTATTTATCATCTCAGGTGTAACATAGAGAAGCTGGAAGTAGTGTTCTGGGAATGGTTGCTTCAAGGCATCCATGATCTCCTTCTTCGCTGCGGGCGTGGTATCTCCGTTGAAAGTTGCCGCGGCAATATTGAGGGCCCTAAGGTGCTCGACTTGATCTTGCATCAAACTGAGCAGAGGGGACACTACGACGGTGATTCCGCTGGTTTTCCCGCTAGTTACAACAGCAGGTAACTGGTAACAGAGAGATTTTCCACCGCCAGTAGGCATCAAGATGAAGGCATCCTTCCCAGAAAGTGTAGCATTAATCGCTTCAAGTTGATTGTGTCGAAAACCGTTCATTCTAAATCGATCTTTGAGAGCTCGCTTGATGTCCTTGTACCACGGGAACCTTTTTTGTTCGGCTGAAACTGGGGCAGCGGTTGCGTTCTGCCTTTTCCTGGCAGCAGACTTTTCCTTGCGTGCCCCCGAATTACCTGAGGTCTCGGAGAGTACAGGTCGCGAGATCGTGGGAGGTCTGGCCTCTAAAGACGATTGCTGGAATTCAATCTCTTGAGCTAGTTCTGAAATGTCGATATCATCACTGTAGTCACTTTCATATCCTTTTCTCTGGAGGGCTGCTTCGTTCCTCAGGCTCCTGCGACTCTTCGCAGCGCTCGCCTGGCGTACGTTTTGCGTGGTCTCGGGTAGGTCACGGTTGGGTGAAAAATTATGGGCTTCAAAAAGATCTTCGTCTTCGTAGTCCATGGGATCAGACGCGTGATATGGGGCTGGTGTTGCAGTTTCAGTTGTTCTCGGGGCCGCAGAGCAGCGTTTCTCATCTCGAGCCGGACGCCGAGGCGACAACGAAGCGAGGCGCTGACTACCATCCCTCTGTGAGTTAAATGCCTCGCTCGGGCGGGGGTCAATGCCTGGTCGGTGAGAATCGTGTCGTGACGGAACCTGCGTCTGCATTATAACCTGGGTGCTTCCCATCCCCGGCATCTGGCTAGATTCCCGAGACAAACTGAAAGGTGCTGCGAGTTGGGCAGTTTGCGTAGCTTGCACAACTGACTCGGACCGGTTGGTAGAGGGGCCATGAGCTGCTTGGTTGTCATATTGACTGGGATCTTTGATATCCGCATTCAACAAGCGCATCTTCAACGAATCTTGACGGTTTTTGAGTTGGACATCCAACTCTTGCAGATGAGACTCGTCATTATCAGTGTTTAGGTCGTGCTCGTATGCATCGGCAATACGTGCGATGAGAGTATCCCTCTTCGCCGCCAAATCCTCATAAGACCGATATTCATTGGCGAGAACATCCAGAGATGCCTGCTGCCTCATCAGCTGCTCTTTATCGCGTCTAAGTCGTTCTCTAGGTTCGAGAGAACCTTCCTGGAGGGACATTTTGAAACGTTCTCTATTCTGTTGCAGACCTTCTTCCAAGGACATTCGCTTCATTTCGATGATGGACGGTTGTCGCAGAAATAGTTGGAGCATAGCCGACAACTTCTCTTCGTCATCGTGAACACTTGTCTGGCTACTAGGGGGGGCCTCCACGGGTTTGTCAATTTTGGCTTCGCCAAGGAATTCAACTGGTTTGCTTTGAGATTGTTGATGTCGATGTGCTTTTTGAGGTGAGCGGGCTACAGTTACGGTTTGGCTGGAAACCAGCGGTTGCGTTCTTATCCTCGAAGGCGTATCTTGAACGGCAGAATAGAGATCACGCTGAGAACCAGGATGTCGCTTCGTAGGGCTGTCGGTTCGCAAAACCAGGCTTTCAACCTTCCTATGAGCAGGTGGAGTCGTAGGCTCGTCATCCGAGTCCTGTATAACCCGTTCATCGCTTTTCGTATGTTGTGGTGTTTTCGCCTTATGCTTCGAAACAGGCTCCACGTCACTTCCAAACAAGGAATCCGCATCCGAAAGCATTAGGTCTGACTTCACCTCGGAAACCTCTAATTTGTCCAAGATGGAAATCTTCTTGGGAGTCTTGGACGGAGATATTTTAATATGCTGAGGATTGACAGAGGGTACATCATAAGTCAGAGTTGTTCTCTGCTTTGAGGGAGTATTTATGACAGCTGGTAAGTTAAAGGGTGTTTTACTGGGGCTGGTCTTGAGCTTGCTCCTAGCCGGTGACTTTGTCGGAGACCGCTTCGGCGAGACATGCAGACTTTCATCATCGGAAAGAATGTCCATGATGTCTTGGAAATCATCAAGAGACGTGGTCGGAGGTGGCTGGGTGATCTGATCACTCTTCCGCTTCTTCCCACGCTTGGTGGATTGGGGCTCTGAACGCCAGGCGGCTTCTTCCTCCCATACCATGACATCGCTACCAAACACGACAGAATCTTCATCGGGGGAGACGGGGCCAGATCGGGTGGCGTAGTCCTCACGCCATATCATCTTGGTACTCCCGAACACGACCGAGCTCTCACTGGGCGTTACAGGCTCGGGTCGAGAAGCGAAATCCTCTCGCCATAACTGGGTATCGTTCCCAAAAGCGGTGGAAGTCGAAGACCGTCCGCTACCGGCGGTCAAGTCAATGATGTCGAGAGCAGCCCCCGGTGGGGGAATTACGATCCCAACCCGCGGTTCCAACGGGGCAGACGAGTCATTCCGGGCGGTTATCCGGCTCTTGTCCGCGTTATTCGGTAGAGACGCAGAATAGTCGCTCGAAAGCGAAAAAGCGGCCGTTGCCGTTGTCGAGGCCGGCGAGAGAAGCTGTTCCTGTCGAACGAGTAGGTTTGGTCTCCTCGGGTTTGGCTTGGACGCAAGACGGCCCATGTTCTCAGCTACCGCGCCCCCTTCTCCTCCCCCTCGTTGGTTCTCCTGTAATCTGCCGTTCGACACGGTAGCCCCATGGGCCGAGGCAGAGGGGCGCTGGCTCGGTTCCCTGGGCAGGACGGGATATAGCTCGGCAGCGGTGGAGTCATTCGGACGCGCGGCGGGCGACAGTCCTGCGGTGGGCGTGAAGAACACAGTCTCGTCGACGGGCGAGCACTCGGTCGAGACGGGCTCGCGGGCGGGCGGCAGTGCGGGCACGGTTGCGTTGGGAGTGAGCAGGTTGATATGAGCCAATAGCCACGACAGTTGATCGTTGAGGTTGTTTCGAGTCATGAAGACGTGTCGGAACTGCGGTCCCAGTCAACCTCCATGTGCATTGAATAGGATCCAAGACCGCATGGGCGGTCGTGTGTGTGAGCCGTGAATAATTGGTTGTCGCTGGGTATTCGGAAGCAGCGTGTTGAGCCTGGGTTGCTGTTGATGGGGCTCAATTGCCTGGCTTAGTGCGGTGTTTAGGTGGGCGGGCGCGTAATTCGACCCGCGTTGCCGTGAGGACCCGCCTAATGGAACTGATAAGGTACCGCAAAACACATTGGAACGCGCGACACCACCTGACTTTTCAATTAAACTATTTGGGTTAGACTGCTGGACACCGTCCCTCCCTGTCAGGTGCGAAGGTCTGTTGGACCCACTATAGGTATTCATATGTAGCACAGTGTCTGCAGAGCACCCATAGACTTAGGAATTACAACAACATTCAGACCTTCAGAAGCAGACCCCTAACAATTTAGTAGCTAGCGATTGTTAAGATTTAATTTTCCTCGCGTTTTTATTCCTTTTTTATTTTTTTGTTAGATTGATCGGACAGCACTATTTTTACTTAATCTAGTAATATTTAATAACAACGATTAATTCTTGTCCTTTTGGGCAAAAACTACGTTGAAACACCCTATTATTTCTAGCCCTTTTAAAATATCCGCAGAAATAAAACTATCCGCTAAACAATTAATATAGTTTTTTTAAACAGCTTACTTTTATATTATATATATTTAAAACAAAAATATTTGCTTTGTCCGTTTTTTAACCCTTATACTTTTTATTTTAAAAAACTTTATTTTATATTTAATTAAATAGCTAAAATCTTTTTAACCGTTTTAAGCGTTTTTATACCGCTAACGTTAAAAATATATAGTTTTTTTTTAAACGCTATTTAAAAATAAATTAAAAAAATAAGCTTAAAAGCTTTTAAAAAATATTACTAAATTATTTACTACGTTTTTTTTACTTTTAATTATACTTTTTTCGAGTTAAATAAAAAATTAAAAAAAATTAAAAAAAACATTTTTTATTTATATTATATAAAAAACTTTAACTTAGTTTTTTATATTTTTTTTATTATAAAAATAACTTAAAAACTTTTTTTATTTAATATATATTTTATAAAAAAAAACATTTATTTTTTTTTTATTTAAAAACGTTTATTTTTTTTTAATAAAAAATAAGTTTAACGAAAATATTTTAACAAATATATAATTTTTTAATTTATTATATAGTTTTAATTTAAACTTTTTTAATATATTAAATTTTTAAAATAACTTTTATATTTTTTATTTTTTAAATTATTTATTAAATATTAACATTTTTTTTAAATAATTTTTAAACTATAATATAATAATAGTTTTAATAATAATAAAACAAATTATAAAAATTATTGCTTGCTTTATTATAACTATAATAAAAACTTTTTATAAAAATTTTAAATTAAATAAAAAAAATATTTTTAAATTATTTAATAATAATAAATCTTTTAAGCTAAATAATATTAAATATTTTAACCTAAATATTAAAAACTTTAAAAAATATAGCGTTATTATTAGCGGATAAATTACTATATATATTAATATTTATATTTTTACTTATAAATTAAAATATTTAATATTTACTAAAAAAAACAAATTATTAAAAAAATATAAAGTTTATATTTTTAAAAGATCGCTTTTTATTAATATACTATTAAACTTTTAAATTTTAAATAAACTATACTATTTAAAAAACTATTAAATAAAATATATATTATTTTAAAAAATAAATTTAAAAAAACTAAGTTTAATACTTTAAAATTACTAAATAAATATATTTTTATTTTATTTAATATATTTTAAAAAAAAATATAAAAGTATTCGTTTAATAAATAATTGTAAACGTTAAATTTTATAATTTATTTATAAAAGCTTAACTTTTTTAAACGTTTAAATTATTTAATAATAAAATTTAAAAATAATTAGTTAAACTTAAAGCTAATTTTATATTAAAAAAAATTTTCGAACAATTAAATTAATTAAAAAATATATTTATTAATTAAATAAACAAAAAATATTATAAACAATAAAGGTTTTTTTTATAAATATTGCTTATTATTATTTTTTATAGCAAATATTATAATAAATTTTTTTATTACCTATAAAATAACTAATTTTATAAAAAACTAAATTATTTATATACTAACTAAAAACAGCTTTATAACAACAATTAATAATAAAATTATAATTTTTTAAGTTTATATTAAAACTAAGCTAATTATTAATAAAGCAAATATTAAAAAACAACAAATATATTTTTATAAAACTAATTTATTAAATATTTTTAATAAAACTAAACTAAAAAATATCCAAATATTTTATAAAATAGCAAATAGCTAAACTAAAAACAAAAATAATAAAAAAAATTTAAAATATTACCGCTATAAACGTTTAATTAATAACTATATTTTTAAGCGATTATTTTTTAATATATTAAAAAAATATTTATAAATAAAAAGAAATTATAAACGTTTTTTATAATAAAATTATTTTATAAAAAAAACTAAAACTAAAAATTTAAATATAATAATTTTAATTAATATAATAAAAAAATAAATAATTTATAGCAAAAAAAATATAAACTTAGTTTAAAAAAAAAGTTCGAAATATTTAAACTTTTTAAAAAACTATAAAAAAAAATAGTTTAATTTAAAATAGTAGTTAATTTATTAAACTAATATATATATTATTACTATAAAAATATTTTAGCTAACAATAATAAATTATATAAATATATTTATAAAGTATATTTAAAAAATAATATTTAATAAAACTATCGATTAAATATTTATATAAAAACTATATATATTGTTTAAACTTAAAAAAATAACATAAGTTTTTATATATTTATATTAAAAATATTAAACGGACCCGTTTAATAATTATATATAAATTTTTTATAAAAGTTATATTATTTAAAAGTTATAAAATTTTTAATAAATATATATTTTAATATTAATATAAAATATAGTTTAAAATTCTAGTTATATTTTAAATTTTTTATTATAATATTATTAAATATAATATAAAAAAAATATTATAGCAAATATTAAATATTTTAAAACTTTTAAAAACAGTAAATAGTTAACTAAACGCTTTTTATATATTAAAATCCGCAAACAAGCTATACTAATAGTTATTAAAAAATTAATAATTTTTTATATATATTATTAAACTACGCTATTATTTAAATATATTTTAAAAAATAAAACAAATATAGCCGGCTAACTATTACCTTATAAAAATAAAAAGTTACTATTATAAAAAACTTATAAGCTAATATATTGCTAAAAATAAATATTTTAAATTTAAAAAAAATTAATATTTTCTTTTTTAAAAAATATATAACTATTAAATTATATAAAAATATTTAAATATTAATAAATTTTAAATTTAAAAAAAAACAATTTAAAAATATTTAAATATAAACTATACAATATATTTTCTTTTAACTAAAAATAATAACTATAATTTTTATAACGTATAAAATATTAAAAAATAAACAAAATTTATTATTTAAACTAATATTTTAAAATAAATTTAGCTATTTTATAACGCTTGCTAACTGTCACAGACCCACACCGGTCTGTGTGGCTAGGGTGTGTGGCTAGGGTGTGTGGTGGGGCTGGTGGCTGTGGCTACAGCTTTATTCACTGGCACAACCAGGCTGTAGTGAATACCTTCGCTTACACACAAATGTATATATATTTGGCTACGCCCACTTGTATTTTAGACTTTCCTTTCTTTCTTTCTTTAAGTAGAATATTAGTTCCCAATACTAGGTAAATTAGGTGTGTGTACCTTCTGCCTATGTTGCACCCATCACACTAACGTTAATATATAGTATATTTTTATTTAAAACAAATCTAACTATACTATTTAAATTCTAGTAAATATAAACGTTAAATTATTATTATTTATTAATAAAGCATATAATATATATTAATTTATAAAACCGCAAGCTAAAAAATTCGCTATTTAAAAACTATACCGAAAAAAATTGCTAAATTAGCCCAGTTAAAAAATTATACTAAATAAAACAATTATATATTTAATAATAAATGAAAATTTTTGCTTAACTAAAATATATATTTATAACCGTAAAAATAATTTAAAAGCTACGCTTTATATTAACTAACTTTTTATAAAATATAAATCTATTTTTTAAAATAAAAGTTTTATAAACATACTAAAAAATAAATAACTTTAAATTTAAATAAAACTAAATTAAAAAAAAAATCCTAAAAAAATATAAAACTTACTTTTAAAATAAAATAAAATAAAAAATTATTTATAATATAATAATAAACCTTTAAGCTAAAAATTAAATATTTTATATTAAAGTACCCGTTTTTTTTTTCTTTTTTAATATTTATTATATAAAAAAAAAATCTTTTTAAAAGCTAAATAATTATAAACATTTATATAAAAAATAAAATAACGCTAAAAAATGCTTATTTTATAAAGTTTTAAAAACAAATATTAATAAAAATAGCTAATAAAACATTTATTACGTTAATAAATACTATATTTTTTTATTACTAATAACATATATATTTTAATTTTTAATAAATATTTACTATTATAACACCTAAAAAACAATTTACGTTTATTTATTTAATAATAAAATATAAAAAATTTAACATATACGTTTAATATTAAATAAACAAAATGCTCGAAAATATAAACGTTATAAATAATTATTATAACAATATTATTATAATATTTATAACTTTAAAAAACTATTTAAAACCCCTTAAAAACGTTTTATAAAAATTTTAGTTTATTAATATTAATATTAAATTTTATAAAATTTTTATAAAATTTTTAAACGTTATAATGTTTAAAAAATTAATAAATAGCTTTAATATATTTACTACGGAAAAAAAACTAAAAATAATTATAAAACTAAAATTTTTCCTAAATTTTTAAATTTTTAAAATTTTTATTAAACTAATAAAATATATATATAATAATATTTTAATATATATAATATTAACGAAGCTATTAAAACAACAAAAAATAACTTTTATTATTGTTGGGTGGCTAGGGGGTACGATATCGTACGTGAACAAAGGGGTAAAATAAATACTGCATATATCGATCTATTTCCCTAACTAACTATGAAGGTAAAACCTTCGTACGGAGAATTCTCTTTAAGTAAGAGAATTCTGCGTACGTACACCGCCCTACTAGTTAGGCTAGTAAGCTAGCTTAGTACCGTACGTACAGCCTCGTACGGACAGCCTCGTACGCAGTCAATGCCGCTATTACAACAATTATATTATTTAAATTTAAAAATATATTAAAAACAAACAGTATTTTTAAAAAATAATTAAAACAAAGTTAACAAAAAATAATATAAAAAGTTTTTTTTTTATAACTAACTAATAAAAAAAAAACATTATTTAAAGCTATTAAATTTATATTAACTAAATATATTACTTTAGCTTTTTTTATCTTTATAAAAATTTTATTTATAAATATTAATATATTTATATATAACATTAAAATATTTGTTTATTATATAAACAATAAAATAATTCTTTATTTAATAAACAAAAAAAACTAGCTAACAATATTTTATTTTCGAACTATTATACGTTTAATTATATTTTTTTTTATACTTTAAATAATACTAAAAAAAATATTAGTTTATAAAAATAAAAGTTGTAAAGTTTATTTAATATTTAAAAAAAACCTGCTATTAAATAAACGTTTATATAGCTAGTATATATATTTTTATAAATTACCGGGCTATTATTAAAATATACTATTAATTAACAAATATTATTAATTTAATAGCTATATTTATTAAAAATAAACAATTAATTAAAGCAATAAAATATATTAGCTAGTTTAAACTTATAGTTATTTATAAGCTAAAAACCCTTTATATTATTTTAAATACTTTATTTTGCTTTAAAAAAACTAAACTAATAATATTATTAAACGTATTAAAAAGCTAAACATTTTACTAAATAACTTAAAAAAACAATAGTATAAAATAGCAAATTAAACTTTAACTAAAAAAAAATAAGCGGTAGCTATAATAATAAAACTAGTTTAAAAAATAACCCTACTATTAATAATTATTCTATAAAATATTTTATAGCCGAATATATTTATAAACAAAAAAATCGGCTAATAAAACGTTATATTAATTAAAATATTTCTAAATTTTTATAAAAAGCTATAAATAAATTATTTAAATAATTTACAATAAAATTTTTTTTTAAATACTATTAAACATAATATATTATTAATAAAAAATAACTAAGTAATTTTCTTGTTTTAATTATAAAATAGTATTTTATAAAAAATTATAAAAAAAAACCTTATATAATTATATATTTTATAAATATATTTCCTTTAAATTTTTAAAACTTTTTACGGAAAAATTTATATTAAATATAAAAAACTTACTTTATATTTAATTTATTATTATATTTTACAAAGCTATTAAAAATTAAAAAAATAATTTAAAAAATGTTCTAAATATAAAGCTTTTTATATATAATATTATAAAAAATATAAAAATTTTTAACCTATTATTAAACTATTTTATTTATACTATATTATTATAATAAACTTTATATTTACGTTATTACTATTGTTTAATAAACAAAAATTTAACGTAACAATGTTTTATATATATAAAATATTTAAAAAAAATTAATATAATCTTTAAAAAAAACTTATATATAGCAGCAAATTAAAAAAACGCCCTTATTGCCCGTTTGCTACTTAATAATTAAAAAATCTTTAAAATTATAATATTAAACAAAGATCTAAAATTTCTATTTATTTTATAGCATATAATTTAAATAAAACTAAAAACAAAACTATTATATTTAACAGCGTATAAACTTTTAATAAACGGTTAAAATAAACAAACTATTTAAATAATCGAATTTACTTTTAAATATTATATTAATACTATAAATAATTTAAAGAAATAGCTAAAAGCTATCCTTTAATTATAATTTAAATTTAATAATAGCTGGTTATCGGTTATTAAATAAACACTTAATAAAATAATCCGTAAATTTATACCTAATAAAATATTTAATATAATAAAAAAAAAACGTCCAAATATTAACTTTTTTATTGTATAAATAAAAGCATATAATATAATATATATTATAGCTATAAATATAAAAAACTAATTTAACCGCAAATATTTACTACGTTTTTTTAACGTAAATAATTATATTTTTTTATAATTATATAAAAAATATACAATCTTTAAAGCAGCAGCTATTAAACATAAGCTAAAATAACAATACGCTAGTCCTTTTAAAATTATTAAATATATTAAACAATTAACATATAAACTATAATTCCCTAGGACCTAAAAAATCTACAACGTTATTTTATTAAACTATTTAAAACTAGTTTCTTTTAATATATTTAAAAAATATTTCCCGTATATAGGTTTAATATACACCTAAAATTACCAAAAAAAAATCGTTTTTTACAAATAAACAAAGGCTAAAAATACCTATAGTTAATAAGCTATAAAAGTTTAAGTCTAAAGTTCAATAAATAAATAAACGTTAAACAACTTAAAAAAAAACACAACAACTAATTAATATATATTAATCTAAAAACCCCGAAAACATATTTTTTTAATATATATTTCCTTTTTAATATATTTCCTTGCTAATAAAAGCATTATTTTATTTTTTAAGGGGCAGGTTGTTAAGTACGAAGGTCTGTTGGACCTACTATAGGTATTTATATATAGCACAGTGTTTGCAGAGCACCCATAGACTTAGGAATTATAACAACATTCAGACCTTCAGAAGCAGACCCCTGACACTCCCCCTACCCAAGGACCGGTGCAGAACCCAAGAGCTGCACGTGTGACCTAGCAGCCCATGTACATAGTACCTTAGTATCTAGTCTATGTACATAAGGTAGGTATTTATTCATTCACCTTCAGCGACCAGGGCGGGTGAGGGCAGCAACAGTTTCATGACCGGATACCAGGTTCATTACGTTGAATTATTAATTAATTATGATCATTATGGTCTATACTACTTCTCATTCCGCTAATCATTCGTGATTCGTAAGTGCTCTATTCGCCTAACAGTTGTCATCAGCATCCGTCGTCTTCGGCTTGTCCGCGCTGTTGAAGAGATACATGATCGCCACGACAAACTTCCCAGCTGCCGATATCAAAACGGCGGCGGCAGACCCAGCAGTGCGGTAGACGCCAGCTCCCAGGAGCGAGCCGCCAGCCAGGGCAAGCAGAAACATGATGCGTCTCGTGCGGGGTCGGTTGCAGGCGTGGAAGAGCTTCGGGTCGATGATCAGATCCACCCACGCCGCCGTTGCCATGGCCGTGCTGATCTCCGTCATCTTCATCGAGCGGGATTGGACCACCTGGCTGCCGGAGGAGAAAGCAAGCAACCCGACGACCATCACCGCCAGCCCTCCCTGGGGCACGACCCCGTATTTGAATTGCAGCGCTGCGGCTACGAAGACGAGCGCGGACTGGATCAGGTTGCAGCACCACAGCCACAACCTCATACGGGGCCCGACGACGTGGCTGACCTGGCCAGTCGCCCAGCCGCCGAGGAGGAAGAAACCGAGCGCCGCTCCGATGTTGGGTACGTAGAACTGATCACCGTCAAGCCAAGGTAGAACTAGGGCGACGAGCAGGAAGACGGTGTTGCCGGTCTGGTTGGAAGCGAAGCAGTGATAGTCGGGGAATGAGATGGCGTCTTGAATGCCGGTCAAACTGTAAGCGTTTAAATTATCAGCGCATTGTCAACGACGAGAGGCAGCACATTACTTCAAACCCCGAGAGCTTGACAGTATGGCCCGGCCATAGCTAATCATAGCCTTGTTTACGTTAACTCGACTCGATGGGGATCTGCTTACAAAGTCAGAAGAACAAGCTCGAACTCGACAAAGCCTGAGGGACGGACGTCTTCCAGCATATGACTCCATATTCGCGAGCTAATCGACCGGTCCTTCGAGATATCATGGTTGGGCAATGGAGAGCCCGCTTCCAGTTTTTCTTCCCGGCCGGTCTGTGCAGGAGGCTCTGTTATGGCAGAGAGTGTTCCCGCCATCGAGTCTGAAAATGTGATGAATCGTAACAGCCAGGTCTCTCGCTGATAGCCACAGGCAATTGAGGTATTGTGTAAGAAGCAAGCAAAACACGATGTCAGTATCACATAGGAGGAGTCTGGCTGCCAGCGTAGAGACAAAGTCTATTTATCTATGAGGATTCTAAGAAAATCTATTCCGACACCCTTAGCGCCTTATCAAAGGGTGCACGGTACAACCCGGCCAAGGGCCGAGAACCGGTGTCATGGTGGTAGTGAAAAAGTTCTCTGAAGCCCAAGAGTCAACACAAGTTTTGCCTTCCTTCGATGGCCATGACGATGCGGCTCCACCGGCCAGCAGCAAGTGGGTGCCGGAGCCTAGCCTATCCCCTGAAGGCCGGTACCGTGGACCCATCCCGACAGCCTTGTGCCGCCCCTATACCGGGCACAGCAGCCCTATCTACTGACCAGGCCATGTATAAAATGAAGGGACAACTCATCTCTCCTGCCGTTGAACCTTGGCTGCGGCTCTTGGTCGGTGGCTATTGGACGAACGTGAATCAGTATTGACAGACACTCAGACCGGCGCAGCCACACGCACCTCTGGGCAACTACCACAAAACCACTCCCGCCATGTTTCTCTTAGTATTGAAAAGAGAGACAAAATTGGATATCGAATTATTATTACTATACGAATCTCACCTTTTGTTTCTTGAGAAGTTGACAAGCCATCTGTGTTACCCCAGATTCTGCATCCGAGACGATAACCCAAGTGGAGTGTTCCCGAGAGCCGCCTTCCACACCGCAAAACTCCCCCTACCCAACGGCGGTGCCAACTGACTACGTGTACCAGGACCGAATCATTAACGAATCGGTAAGAAATGGGTTCTGCTATTAGCCGAGCGCGAGTGGTCTGTATGGCTGCAATAGGGTTTGTCAGATAGCATAAGAGAGGTCTTGACATGGTGCAATCGTATTGGGCGTCCACACACCGATACGGCTGTGACGGCGGCAAGAGAACAAGTAAGCACAGGCGTAACCGCGATGGCTTCCAATCACCCGCACCAGTATTGCCGATGTTCCGGAGCAGAGTCTTCTAATACCCTTATACAAGTCTGTTATCGATCAAGACACCGTGCCGACTCGCCGAGCAGCCCAATGACCTGCTAAATCTATCCTTTCTGAGACAGCCAAGATGAAACTGCGTATATGTCTTTGCCCGCACGTGAGGAACACGGGCTCGGTATGAGACATTGCCAGCAAACTGTCAGAAAACGCCAACACGGCAGCAGACATATACATACGGCTTGGCGAAAAGACAAGCCGCTGGGGTTCGTGAAGTATATGATCAATCGTCAGAAGTGAGTGTCCGATCTTGGACGTAACCCAGTCAATATCCTCAAACACCTGACCCTTTGTTCCGATACCGTTCCCAGCGTTATGACTCAAATGCATAATTTTATTACAACATGAGTATGTCAGTCGATTGGTATGAATCGTAAGTCATTACACAGGTACACTGACCGTCAACCCCATCCCATGACCACGGGACCGGGATCAATGGTCCCTGGAGTTTCCGATCACGGGAAAAAAAAAAAAAAAGGGAAGGATTCCTACGGTAGATGGCACATCCTACCTACTGTAGGCACCAACCGGTCCCCATCTTCCCGGCGGCCACTGGATCCGTCCCGACGCGCCAAGCCCGCCCTAGAGCCGCGATAGAGATGTCTAGCAGTCCGACTCTTAGCCGGTGCTCTAAAGGTACCTAAGGTGGCGGCCGCCAATTACGTAAGTGACACAAATCGGACATTTGCCTGGCGTTGAAAACATTAATCGATGTCTCGGGCCAGATCGGGATGTATCACAGTACTTAGATAGTAACGTTTGGCAGCCCGACTGCCGACCGACTGCCGGTGAACTCACAAATCAAAGCCTCATCGAGGGTCAGAGCGTCACTGCCACAACCCTAGCTATATATTTAGCCATGTGGAGGAAACGAAAATGCCTACATCTACCTGGTATGTCATACGTAGTGCACTTAGATGGAAATAGGTGGCGTGTGATATCGTACATGGCATGTCGACGCGAACGCCTTTCGCCCACTAACCGGTCTATAGTAAAGTATACCATAGCCGCCTAGCCGTTGGGGTCACCGAGCGTAATAAATAAATAAATAAATAAACATATAAATTTAACTATGGTAGAGAATATTTTTATTGCATCTTGACATATTAATTGGCTGGTTAGTTATGAACGTAGATATGAAGATCACCAGCGTTAGGGCTACTAGCCTAGGTGTCAGCTTAGGTAAACAGGTTTAATGCAGACATTACGGTAAGCATTCTATTGGAAACTAATACTATGTAGGTACAACACATGATGTGCATAGGTAGGCTGAGCACTTTAAGTAGGTAATTCAAGTTGTGATGATATACCTAACTAGCGTACCTATACCTCCTCCAGGATTATGAATGTTAGTTCAGTAACAAACAGGGGTTTTACCAGGGGTTCAACTAGGGTCCCTGGTTTTCTTGGGTCGAAGGCCGAGCCAAAGCTTCCATTCTATATGTTTTACATACAAAAAGGAAAGCTCGGAAACACAGGAAATGGGCTATAGAATAGCCCTCCGTAGCCTATCTTTGGGTTTTTCGTAGTATTAAAACTTTTATTGTTGTTGTATCGTATAATAGTCTATAATCGTATAATGGATTATTTTAGGAAGTAACTTTACATATAAATTTTGGTGTGTATGTACAAGCGGGGCGAATTCCATATACCCTGGTTATATACCTTGTATTTTGTATTGAACTGACATTCATAATCCTGGAGGAGGTATATGTTAAGGAAATTAGTATATGGACGAGACGCCTTGCGAAACCAAAAAGAAATCAAAGAAAGATAATAATAGTAGCTCCTAGTCTAAGCCAATACATCACATAGGTCAATGCTATCTTCATTTCAACGGGTCACTGCCAATAAGAGATGAGGTAAAAGCAATTAGCCAATGGCTGCGACCCAAGGCCCTTATCAGCCTGGGAGAACAGGTTCAGCCCGAGCGTCTGGGACGTCGTGGGTCAGCAGCCAAGGAAGCCAAGCTAGCCAAGATGGGCCAAGGTAGCCTAGCACGACTCAGACTGGGGCAACTTCACACGACCGTTTGTTGCCTTCGACAACCAACCATCAATTTTGCGATGAGTTTCATGATTCTATTGTTTCTCGAACGCAGGTAGCCTTCGTTGTCTTCTGATTTCCTAACGAGAACGTTTCAATCCAACACCTTACATTTTTAGCCTGTAATAATAGACTCTGCCCGCTATGCTGCCGACAACCGGACGCCGGAATTCTTATTGAATTACGACTACTTACCAAATGATATTGCCGGTTATCTCCCCGTCACCGTCGAACCCCGTGCGAGGAACAAGATACCTACCTGCCTGAGGCTCGCATTAAGAACAATTTACATAGTATACCCTCCTTCCCAGGCACCTTATCACGCTCGAACCACCATCTGCCTGGCAGCTAACCCTTCCAGGCCAACTGAACCCCCAGCAGCCCTTATCTCTCTGGTGGTGGTGGGTCGAGCCCGTCCGCTGCGTAACCCGCGCCCCCCAATCCTGAGATAAGAAGAGCCGGGGGGGGTTCGAGATTGCAATCGCAGCCTCTCCTCTTGGCACAGCGCCCTACGCGTGTGCAGACAGCATGGATTCTCGCCATCCCGTCAGGCCAAAAAAATTGAGAACGGCCAGACCGGAGGCCTTCTTCTCACGTGCCATACGACCGGAAATACTGTAGAGGGTGTGACCTCGTCTCTTTGCTTCTGCGTAGCTTGTCAACCGTCTTGTTTGCGCCAGTTATAAGACGTGGTGGTATGAGTGGCGTCCAGTCAATTCGCCCTCTCTGTCGCTGGACAGAATCGTACCTTATTCCCGGACTATCACGGCTTGACCTTATCCGTTGGGGTTTCTATGGGCAAAGCGTGCTATATGCATAGACAGACTGGTCGGTTGTTCCTGCAGACGTATCGGAATTATCAAAACTGTTAACATAATCTGGTCGAGCAGTCTCCAAGGGACGCACTGCATCTTTTCCTCCATCTTGGACCAAGCAAAGCCACTTAGATGCAGATCTATCCAGGTTGCCAGTCTGGAGCAGTATATTAGGAGTTTGGAGCACATCCCACTCCCAGTCCTTCAGCCCACCAACCAGATATTCAGCCTACGCCGTCCCCCATCCCGGGACTTGGAGTCGCGATCCGTAGTACGCATCGACCTCCGCGGAGACGATTTATGTGGGCTTAGCGTGAGTTGCTCACAACCCGAGCCCACTCTGGACCTCTTATCCGGAGATGCACCGTAGATGCGCAAATCGCACTCGGAATAGTCGTCGTAGTATTCATTCAGAGCTCTCGTATGAGTATCATGGGCTGTTATAAAACGACAGGTTGCTATCGAACCGGTCCTGAGCTTCACTGATCAGAAGCTTTTAAGAGTTATGCTGAAGAGAAGTTAATATTGTATATCTTAAATCTTTTCGAAAAACCGACCAATTTTCCGGACTCGACCACCCCGAAAACCGTCACGATGAAGCCGTCATATCTCTGGGCTTCCCCAGAGATCAATCCAGTCAACCGCAAGGCTCGATCAGTACCTATATTCAATCTCTTCAATGTGTATGGCCGCGTGTTCTTCTTCTCGTGGTTCGGTTTTATGGTTGCGTTCTGGGCTTGGTACACCTTTCCACCTCTTGTAAGTTGTCGTATCCGTTCTCAGTATAAGTATCTTCTCTCATACCTAGCAACCAGGTGACCCATGTTATCAAAGCCAACCTTCATCTCACGCCAGCACAAGTGGCCAACTCCAACATCGTATCCCTTACCGCAACGTAAGTCATCAACAGCTCATAGTACAATCATTACTATCTTCAGGACTCACACACATGATGGGTTAGATTATTCATCCGATACCTGGCCGGTCCCCTTTGTGACCAGTTTGGCCCCCGCTATATCTTCGCCGGCGTCCTCCTCATCGGTGCCATACCCCTCGGGCTCGCTCCTCTCGTGCATGACGCCACGAGCCTCTACATCTCTCGTTTCTTCCTCGGCATCCTCGGTGGCTCCTTCGTTCCATGTCTGGTCTGGTGCACGGGGTTCTTCGACAAGAACATCGTCGGCTCCGCCAACGCGATTGCCGGCGGTTGGGGTAACGCTGGCGGTGGTATCACCTACTTCATCATGCCGGCCGTCTTTGACTCTTTCAAGGGACGTGGATACGATGACGGGACCGCGTGGCGTCTGACATTCATCGTACCCCTGATTGTGGTCATCGCAACCGGCGTCTCTATGATTCTCCTATGTCCCGATACACCAACCGGCAAATGGTCCGAGCGACTCCTCCACACCGAACAGAACCTCGAATCGCATGGTGTTACCGGACAAGGCGATGTCATCGTCGACATACCCGGTGACATCACGGCAAAGGAAAGCTACAACGTCAGCAAGTGCTCTGACTCGGAGGCGGAAAAGCAGATCAAGGACCACGGCTACGATAAAGAAGCCACCCTATCCGAAGGCGAGATGCTGGAAATCGCCCAAGGCGAAACCATCCAAAAGCCCACACTCGTGGGAGCATTGAAGGTCCTCGCGTCACCGCAGACCATCTTCCACCTCATCACGTACCTGTGCTCGTTCGGCGGCGAGCTGGCCATCAACTCCATCCTCAGCGCCTACTACGTGAAGAACTTCCCGCACATCAGCTACGCGTACGCGGCGAACGTGAGCGCGATCTTCGGTTTCCTGAACTTCGTGACGCGGCCGCTCGGCGGCTTCGTCTCGGACTATCTCTACAAGGTCACGGGGCGGAACCTCTGGGCGAAGAAGATCTGGATCGTGGTCTGCGGCGTGCTGACCGGCGCCCTCTTGATCGTCATCGGGCAGCTGGACCCCCATAAGCTACCGGTCATGCTCGGTCTGGTCTCCCTGATGGCTCTGTTCCTCGAGGCCGGCAACGGCAGCAACTTCGGTCTCATCCCGCACGTCCACCCACACGCCAACGGCGTCGTCTCCGGTACCACCGGGGCCGCTGGTAACTTCGGCGGGGTGATCTTCAGCATCATCTTCCGCTTCATGGATAACGGCACGAACTACGCCAAGGCGTTCTGGGTCATCGGCGTCATTACCATTGCCCTCAACCTCGTCCTCTGCTGGGTTCCCCCTGTTCCGCGGGGCCAGATCGGCGGCCGATGAGCTATCCCTTTTTTATTTTCATTATATACCTACCTTGTAGTTTCTTGTTACTCCACTTTTTTCCTTCTCAGCGGCGTGATGTGATTTCAGCCGGCGTTATGGGTATTATAGGTTTGGATGGGAACCCTTTTTTGGGGGGGGGGGGGGTGGGGGGGGGGTGTTAAGAACATTCGGGACCGGGTACATAGTATATAAAATTAGACCTTTGAGTCATCTTATTGAAGGATAAGAGCTACACGTCACCCGAAATCCCCCCTTCCCCGACTATAGTGACTGAACTTCAGTGAATTGCCGTCTTATATGGTTATTTCTACGGAGTTTTGCGGTACTTACTATTACAGCATGACGCAACATTCGCGGGATAGAGAAGCTAAAAGTTGTAGAAATATATATATATATGTATACCTATCTAACAAATGACTCACGGCCCTTCCCGTATCAACCATTAAGCACACCTAATATTGACTACCGAACGGAATATAGACAGTTGTCCGGGCTAAACTAGAACATTGATTATCCTGGAGTAGCATACTCAAGCTACAGATGAGCTACGGCGCGAAATTTCCCACCACTTATTCTCGGAAATGCAGGAAACCTCAATGTTGGCAGCACTTCACGTAGACTTCTCTTGCAACCTGCTTATCTATCTAGACCCCACCAACATCACCATGTCTTTGGCTAAGCGAATATTATGCCATGTATATACTCTGTCGGAAATTTTTAAATCATTTGTCCACTGTGGAAAATCATTGCACTTAGATTCGGCATTAGCTAGATCAAATACACTAGCCAGCTAAACCTAAGCGTAGCGCAATTCCGAATACAGTACCGGTGAAACCCGTCATAGATATATCCATCTGGATAACTATTGAACTTAAAAAGTTGTGTAAGGACGAGCTGGCTTACTCGCTCGCCACCAGTAAAATCAGCCATACCCAACCAGTTAGTTCAACACGCAAGTCGCCAGGAACGGACGGCCATTATAGCCGTGACGATCCCTTCCGTTCCCGGGAATTGATCCATCACCTTGGTGGGCGGTCTTAACTCGCCTATCGATCGGAACCACAGCCGAGGACGAATAAAAGTTGCGATTAGCAAAATATGTATGCAGATACACACACGTACATAAGATAGAACCACGTGGTACTTAACTAGTCCAGCCCTACCTATCTATCTATCTATCTGTTGTACAGTAGAACCGTTGATCTTGAAGATCTGGCTTATATCCCTATATCCCTATCCCTATCCTATCCTACGGAATGCACCGACCGGACGCGATCGGTACCTGCCTGCTTGCTTGTCAGCTTATATTCGAGAGATGACGCTCATCTCCGTCGTTCCGCACGAAGGACTCGGTAGAACGAATTCTCGGTCAAGTACTGCAATAGATAGATAGATAGCAAGCCGAAAACGACCTACACGAATAAAAGACAACTAAACCCCCCATCAAGACCAGATCGTTACGTTAGAAAGTGTCATGCCTGCCTCTATTTGCTATGTCCCAATAACGAATCTATATATCTAGAAGAAGAAAACTCGATGTCCATCCATCCATCCAGCCCGCTCGGAGCAAGCGATCTCACGAGGGACATAGCATATGAGTCTTGGCCCCGGGAATAACCAGCGACAAGGCAAGACAAGACGAGAACCAACCCCTCTGGTAATTGCGCATATAACACTTTTTTCAAAAATTCCCGCCCTGCCCGTAATACGAGGTTTTCTCGAAATGACAAAATACGAGAAGGATCTAACCTAAAAGAATTGGCGAGACTAAATAGAGAGAACCCGTCGTTGCGTGCATATATTTAACTGAAAGCCCACGTTTCTGGACGGCCTACCTATACAAGGCTTCTTCACCCAAGGCCGAAAAGCGCACATATATACGAAAACATATTTGTTATACTTACCATACGCGAACCGGTTCACGGAAGGCAGAAAGGAAAACTTGGGAAAGGGGCGTGACACAACCGCTCCCTTGCCTTTCCTGCGGCACACGAGCTCTTAACCGAATATCTAAACGGACAGAAATTTGCAAACAGTCAATTCAATTATTTTCAATACAAGCTCTATATAAGACAAGACAACAACCCATTGAAATATCCCAACAGAAGACCAGGATATACAACGAATATACGCCCATACGTCTCATCTATCGCTTACTCCCCCAATCTACTCCTTTATCATCTTTCGAGCATCGACCTCCCCACAAGCTGATAGACAGGGTCTGGTCCGACGTCGGATTGATCTATTTTCTGATATCGCTATTAGGTTGCCGATAGGCCTCCCCAACCTTCTCTCTACATCCGAATCAAGAATTATCCATTGCTACAATCTCATGAAGCAGACGCGAAAGAGAGCTCGTCATGCTCATCATTAAGTCCTATCCGGGAAAAGACGCGCGATGTCGTTAAACATTTTACAGGGCGAGAGCCGCGGCCAGGAGACCGAGAGCCAGGCCGGCACCAGCCCGGGAAGCACCGGCGGTGGGGACGGGCGGGGAAGAAGTTGTCGAGCTGGTAGGAACGCTGCTGCTGCTGCCGCCAGCCTGGGCAGAGGTCTCGGTGACGTAGACAATGGGGGTAGTCTGGGTGGCCAGGGTGGTGGTAGTGATCGAGACCGAGGTGTAGGACTTGACAGTAGTGGTGGAGTTGCTATAGGTGCTGGTGCTCACAATGGTGCTGGTGCTGACGACGCTGCTGCTGCTGCTGCTGGTCTCGACAGGGTAACCAGTGGCCTTGGTGTGCGAAGTAGTTTCACTCTGCCCCTTGGTCGGGTAGCCAGTGGCCGAAGCAGTGGCACTAACGGAAGCACTGCTGCTGCTGGTCGAGCTGGCGCTGTTGCACTGTAATTTCTCGAGTCAGTATTGCCCTTTCAACCGCGATCCCAAGTTTTGGATGGCCGAAAAGAGATGATCAAGTCCAGGGTTTCACCTACCGAGGGGCCCTTGATCTGGAAGGGGAACGAGTACTGGAAAGTGGCGCCGTCGGTAGCTTGGTCGGTGATCTTGAGGCCGTAAGTCTTCTCCTCGCCAAGCGAGCAGGCGACAGCCCAGGCGAAGGACTCAGCCTCAACATCAATGTTGGCTACACGTCTTCGTCAGTGATGAGCCATCTCACTGGATATTGAGCCCGACTTACTAGCGATGGGCTTCAGGACCTGGAGAGTGGTCGGGTCGTTGCCGCCCATGAGAGAGATGGTGGCAGGACCAGTGAACTTGCCGGCGCTCCATTTGATGCTGAACGTCTTGCCAGAGGGAACGACCTCACCACTGCCGGGAGCGCTGATCACAGCATATCCAGGGGTAGCATCTTGGGCGAATGCCGAGGCGGCAAAAGCCAGGATGGAGGCGAAGATGGTAGCAGAACGCATTTTGAGACAGCTAATGGGGTGATATTGCCAAGAGATGTAAGAATTAGAATCCAAGCACGACGAGCGACTTGAGGGCGAAACACGATAGACGAGTCCGAAAAGAAGCGATGCTGAGACCAGGCCTGCTAAGGAATGACTGGTGGGTTATAAAGAACGTGAGTGCCGTGATGGGCTGACAGGCGACTGGGCTATGTTGGGGAGAAAGGAATGTGGTGGTCTGAATAGACTCAGTTGGCGATTGGGTGAAGAGAAAAGGGAATGGAAGGAGAGGTGAACGGTGGACGAGCCTCAACTAAAGCTGGGTCGAGAACGAGAGAGAATGTGACCCAGCCGGGAGGTAGCTTCCAAGGCAGAGCTGTTAGTGGCCAGTAGCACATGCGGGTCAGGTTAGCGGCACGTTCTTAGCCCAATAAAAATGGGATAAGAATAGCATAGGCATGACGGCCGCTCATCTCGTCAGGCCAGGGGGTTCGATGAGCCCGGTTCTGCTCGGTTGGTCGCCCGCTAAATGAGCAGCTAGCCACACTAGCTGCATCTGTGCTGCTCCGGCGCTGGGTTTACACTAACTACATATGTATGTAGTGCGCAGCCGAGACGACATGAGCACAGGACCTACAGTACTGTACGTAGGGTCCCTTTCAATATTACCTAAGTACCTACCTAGTACCTTAAGACGATACGGACTTATAGACTGCATGACCCTTCTCATTCGGCCAAATTGGTGCTCGATTCAGCTTCTAGCTGCGTTGTTGGCGGTACCATGGCCACGATGCTATAGTGATTCTTTGCAATTGCCTAGGGCAATAGCAATTCGTCCCTCTACTGCGCACGATGAGTAAGTATACTACCTACCTCATATTACAGTACAACTCAGGTAGGACTTTGCGCTTAGCGAATGGAGGAAAAGCTGGCAAAAGGTGGCAGAGAACTTGGCTGCTGACTTGGCTAACGATGCCATCACCGCCGCAAACGGCCCATTGAAAAGTTCGTCTACTGTGGTTTGGGAAATTAGGGCGCCAAATTGAGGGGCGCAGCTGGTAGGCATGTCAAACAAGGCGCCCACCACCCCTGCAAATCCGTCAGCTCAAGGTGATAAAAGGGGAAAGGGGACAAATGTGCATAGTAGTCAGCTTGCTATACCCTATAACTACCTACTTATACCACTCCTGTTATTGACCTCCACCTAAAGGGCTCTCTGTCTCGCACGGGCTCCATCCAAAGCCTCGCTGCAGTACTGCACTTACCTGTCTCGCCGTGATTTATTTCTTCGACTTGTTTGCCCGCCGTCGGATATTTCCCCTGTCCTCGGATAACCAGTGATAATTTGCGCATTCGTTTCATCGCTACACACGCTTTACCGCCCTGTACGTTTGGTGATATTTACCGAGACAAAAGCCCTACGGGGCCCTCCCAGCTGCTCGGCCCAAATTACCCGGTCGTCTCGCACAGCGCGGCTCGCATTGTAGATACTGGGTCGCCTGTGACTGAGCACAGCAATAAACCTGAGGAACGCGAATATTCGCTTGCATCAACGCGTACATACATACCTAGGTACCTATATTACACAGCTAGTGTAAAAGAATGTGATGTATCAACCAACAATAAGCCCAATTTAAAAAACCCACGCCACTCACGCGCATCGGGTACAACTGCGGGGTTAATTCTACCAACTTCGGCGAGGTTTTCCGATCGTAATAGCCTACTATATAAGTACTTACAGTAGGTAAAATATCTACTTAGCATAGATCATTTTCCACGCGCTCTTAAAATATTCAGCATTAACGTGTCCCTGACCCCAGATTTTACCAGTTCCAGGTATACTAGAACAAACCTTGAAGCTTTGCACCAACACATGGGAGTTGTTACCTACATAATGTGCCTGGTTTATATGGGTACAGCAATACCTGCCTAAAACGGATGCCGTCGGATTATGCCGCCCAATCATCCATCCATCAAGTCCCAGGTCCTCCACACGCAGAGGGTTATGTCAGATGTTGGCCCTGAATGTTGTTGGCGGTATCTGGGCCACGGTCCGAGTTCCGTATCCATGTGCTGCACATGCAAATGGTCAACCAACACCGAAGCAAAAATTTCTTCGTTAACGAATTGTTGAGATTTGGGTTGACTAAGACAATGTGAAATAAACGTTACACTAGATAAGGTTGTGCTTACTGTGGACCATATAGCCAGCCTAAAAAGTATAATGTCGAGTTCATCTTGAGTTTCGGTACAACTCTTGCGTACTTACTCGCACGACCTAGTCCTCCGCAATAACCCTAGGGGGAATTTAGAACCGGCGAGCACCCACATGGCTTTTATATCATCTTGTACTGTAAGTCTAAAGATGAATCAAGGTAGTTTTCTAGTCTTGTGTCTGTGAATTAGTGATTCATGATAGGCTCCGCATTTGGCCGAAAAGACAACCAACATAGCCCCTACTAACACCTATAGCCATGCAAGTCATCTTTTAGCATCGTTTGTAACGTCTGATCTATGCATCGTGATGTCGTATGGCACTCGCTGTCATACCTACTTATTATGCCCAGTTACCTGCCTTGTTCTATGTGATGCAAAGGGAATGAACCGCCGCCAACTATTCGCTGCAACGTGGGTTGCTTGATGAACTATCGAGTCTTGGCGGTCACGATGGTCCTGTGTCGTTTGCTGCAACGTCAGGACGCACCATGCGGTCTAAATGGGACAATATCAGCCTTGTGGCCGCGGGCCAGATACCCTGAGAGCAAAATCAAAGCAGCACGGTAGACAGCATCTTATCGGCGGCTATGTAGCAAGAGCAAAATAGCTGTCGTATTTGGTTTCTAGCAAACTAGCCCCCCATCTTTAGGCTTTTTTTGCACTATGTATCATTCGATTTTCTTTGATTTCTTTTCTCTATAGCGCACCACGCTCCTCTAGACCTAAGCAGAACCTGCAGGTCCCTTCTTAGTCTTATCAACATCGTCATCAACCTTTGGTAACGCCGGTATATCGACGCCCAACACTTCATACTGCATGCCAATGTAGCCATCACTAAGGACAAGCACATCGACCTTTCTCACATTACCAGTCTGATCTGGTTCGGGGAGTTTGATCACTGTTTTCGCTGTTGGCTTGCTCCCAACCTTAATGGACTGTCCTGGCCCTTGACTCCAGCCTACACGCTTGACTGCGATGATCTCATCTTTGGCCTTGTTGCAGACAACGACGAACCACCCTTCCGTCTGCGGTTTGGGGTATTTCGGGGAAAAGATGCGGCCTTCCCGTTCAGCTATGGCATTGAGTCGCTTTAGGCTGACGGTGAGCGATAAGGCAGTGACATTTTCTGCAGCAATGCTAACATTAGGAATGGCGGAGAGAGCGCGACTGAAACGACCCTGTTGAGAGGCTGGGACCCCTAGCTTCTTCGCAAGCGCCTCGATTTGCGGCCTGCTTTGTGCGCTGAGCTTCTGGAGCGCTGTAGTATCTTTGACAGAGTCTGCACGGATACCAGGGAAAATGGCTGACGGTGAATCCTCTGGCCACCGCGCTGACTTGATACATTGAAGCAATTTGATCATCCGTAAACAGCTCGTCAAATAACCAAGCTCCGTAAGGACATCGATGGATGCTTGAATGATACGAATCGCTTGGTCCAATACGCTCGTCTGATCGCCGACGTAATCCGTAATTGGGAGATCAATACGCGCCATATGGGCTTGTAGGAGAAGGAATGCCTTGACATGGGGGTCCCACATTGGCAGGCCAAAGGTACTACCCGAGAAAGGCAGATTATTCGACAACTCGGCGTTGATAAGATCTTCATTATGGCGGACAGGCAGTTCATCATATTCGGTTGCCCGTGACATCCAAGACAAGACATCCACAAAGCTGGCGTTAGGTTTGGCACTCTTCACTAGTTGGCGAATTGTCTTATGTGACAAGTAGTAATAACTCATAATCTTACCCAGAGGCGTTGGGTCGACATCGCCGTTTGGATAAACCTCAACACATTTCGAGAGTGCTAACTCGTCCAACGACTTGTTGACCATATCGATCATATAGTCGTTGGCAAGCTGTTGAGCAGCAACCGTGTTGTGTTCCTCAGCTGATATCTCCAGTCCGTAGTACGATGGATTTTTGTGCAATCGCCGAAAGAAGAAGGTCCAGGTAAGATAATCCAGCGCATCTTGCTTGGTAATGATGGTCTCGGAGGAGACCTCTGCACATAAATGGTTGTCTAAGACAGTATGCAGAGATGACTCGACCGGGAACCCAGTGTGTAGAAAGTGCTTATAGAAATCCTTTTTCGCATCCTGGGTGAAGATACGTGCAACACCCGAATTATCGAACTGCGGGCGCCCGGCACGGCCAAGCATTTGCAAAACATCAGTCAGATCCATGTCTTTATAACCTTCGATCTTAGCATCGTAGAACTGAGTGCCTTTAACTACCACCAGATGGGCAGGTAAGTTGACACCCCAGGCAAGGGTACTAGTCGCAACCAAGATCTGAATCTTGTTGTTTAGAAATAGCTCTTCCGCTAACTGTCTGTCGGACTCGACTAGGCCAGCATGGTGCAGCCCTATACCGAAGTTAATTGCTTCCTTCAACGCGTCGTCTTTAACTCTCGTGAGATTCAGCTGCAGGTCTTCCTCTGACATGTGAACAAACCGCCTAGGGTTATCCTCCATGCCACAGAAATTTATGAGATCTTTGGCAGTCAGACGAGTTTGGCGTCGTGAAGGCACGAATACGATGACAGGCTTCTCAGGGCTATGCGTCTTGATTGCCGAGAAGGTTGGCCGATTCATTGACTGCATCAGGGGACAGAAGCCTCTGACTTCCGGGAAGCCATCGATATAAAGCTCAAGCGGTACCGGACGAACTGAATGTCGGAAGTTGAACAGTCCTTCCTTTACACCGAGCCAATTGGCTAGATCAGTCGCGTTTGCACATGCTGTGGACATTCCGAGGAGTCGGACCGAGTTCTTCGTAGATTCGGCAATGTAGTTCATACCTGAGTAGGGTTAGAAGCTTGACCACCAAGTTTTACAGGCAAAGACTTACGCGAAACAATGATTTCTAAAATTGGACCTCGATCTCCGGCGAGGAGATGTATTTCGTCGATTATCACCAGGGCGACTTGGCGAACATAACCTCTCGTTTGCCAGCTTCGCGAAATACCGTCCCATTTTTCTGGTGTCGTTATTATAACGTCTGCATCTTTGATTGTCTTTGTGTCGGGCGTATTATCACCTGTAAGCTCGACTAACTTAAGGCCCAGAGGCCTCGAAAGTCGAGCGCCCCAATCCTTAACTCTTTCGCGAACCAGCGCTTTCATTGGCGCAATATAGACGACCTTGGAGCCCGGTCGTTCTCGGAAGGCCCACCACATTGCTAACTCTGCCGCGACAGTCTTGCCACTGCCCGTTGGGGACCCAAGTAATACGTTCGCTGGCGTATGGTAAAGCGTATGGAAAATTTGAGTTTGCATCGGGTTGAAGAACTGGAATCTTTTGGCGTAGATCTCTTCTAGCCCAGGATTATTGAGAGCACTGATTGGCAATGGTTGTAAATTCAGTAGATCGGTGTACACACTTTCCGTGTCTGGCCGGATGAGATGCTGAAACGACACAGGAGTTACAGTTTCTGCTCCTAACCACTTATCGGATACTGCCCGGACATAAATCTGGTCTGGGAGAGGGTCAGACAGCGGTATCGTAAAGTTAAGCTCGTGATCATCGTAGAACTTTCTCCTATTAAGTATGAAGAATTCATGATGGTATATCTCAGAAGTTTCCGAGTTCTCAACCCAGATATAGAAAGACTCAGAGGTTCCGTGCATTTGTTCATTCCATCTGAAGTCTGGAGTGATGTAGAGCTTGATTCGTAAAACGTCGCGATTTAGAGGCGCAATCTCTGTATCCACAGAGACTGTTGGAAAGTTATCGATAATCCTTGAGATCTTTTTGCCGGCGCTGTGGTTATTGACCAAGCCACCAATTTCTGCCGGTTCCATGTCTCGGAGAGCCTCAATAGTAAGTTCCTTCTCGCTAAGCTGGTTGAGGACAGGCTTGGTTAATTCAAACTGATGTAGCGGATGCTGAAATGGCCATAACCGCCTCTCAATGGATTTAGCCAGGGTCTGTAGAACAAGACACTGGTAGCCCCAGCGCCTGTTGAGTGCTATCATGAAGAGAGCACGGCATATACGGGCAGCTTGCTGGGACACGTAATTAAGATCATTCGTTAGCGCAAAATCCTCCAGCTGCACTCTAGAGATATATGATTGCAGCAGAATATTGGTCTTGGCCTGTGGCGTATCGATACCGCCAGGAACTTTACAGGGGATGACTTCATATCTCATCCTGGTTAACTCATTGGCCTCGCTGTCCCTCGATTGGATATTGTCAAACTCTCCACTCATACTGATCATGTGGAATACATCTGCCTCGGTTGCTTGCGGTTTCATCATTTTGTTGAATATTTGAATACTCGACTGTTGGATGTAGTATTGACTAGCAATTCGTCCAATATCCTTGCTTTTCAGCTCCTCGGTGACTTCATTGAAGATAATCATCTGGCTCTGCTGCAAGGTACGGGCAGCCTGTATTGCTAGGTGTCTTCTCCTTTGGACAAGTTGAGGATCGTCCCTGATCTCAGCCCACTCGATGCCATAGTTCATCGGGCTCTTCCTCATCCGAACGAATAGATATGAATATCCGATCCACTGCACAGCATCGTGAATCGAAGACACAGTACCTAGCGAGATCTCTGCATTTAGATTATCGACAAGCTTTGACGAGAACTTGGATTCTATCGGTTGCTGTTCCGTGACCGCTGACAGATAATGGGTCAATTTGTCCTCAGTTGTGCAAATCATACCGATGCCGACATCCTCGAACTGAGGACGACCGGCGCGCCCAAAAATCTGAAGGACATCGAGGATACCTAAGTCCACGAACTTTCCATCCTGTGCACTATACACTTGGGTTCCTTTGATGACAACTGCAGCGGCTGGCAGGTTGACACCCCATGCAAGCGTCGCAGTACAGCATAGGACCTTGATAACGCCTTCGGCAAACATTCGTTCCATCAGGTTTCTGTCTGACCGAGTCATGCCAGCATGGTGAATACCCAGGCCTTTAGGGAGGAGATCTCTGAGTTCGCGCGCCTTTGATTGCTTCATATCTCTGACTGCCTGGTCGTAATAAGGATGTCCCTGTGGGTCGAATAGGTCTAAACAGATCTGATCGACGGCCTTCTCATGAAGCATCTTAGCTGTGGCAAGAGTATCCCTTCTGGAGTGGACGAATACCATAACCTGGTGGTCTTGCTCTAGCATCTCTTTGACCTTCTCGAAAGACACTGTGTCAAGATTTTCTCGGGATGTCTTTGACCCAGCCTTGCCCTTGACTCCGATGAAGTGCTGCTCTAGTGGAACCGGGCGAAATGATCCATCGAAGTAGAACAGGCCGGCCTGTCGGTTGACTTTAAGGAAGTCGGCAACATCAATGTAGTTTGGGAGTGTAGCGCTAAGTCCAACGATACGAATCATTGATTGTGTGCTCTCGACTTGTCGTTCTGTGCGTGCAACCAAAGATTCCAATACGGCCCCACGTTCGTCATGAAGCATGTGGACTTCATCAATGATAAGTAGTCGAACTTTTTGTACCAGCTCGGTATCACCGGTACCCTTTCGCGTAACAACATCCCACTTCTCGGGGGTAGTCACGATTATTTGTGTTTGGACAATTTCCGACTTGGTGAGATGCATATCTCCGGTGTATTCTCGACAACGGATGCCAAGCCATGCCAGGCGCTTTCCCAACTTCTCAGTGATTTCGGCTGCCAGCGCTTTCATAGGGGCAACATAGATGATTTTAAAGTCCTCCAGATCGGCAGCAAAATCTGTCGCCTCCATGTTCTCGATAGGGTTTGGCGTGAGATACTGTGCAATGGTTTGTAGGATGGTTAACATGGCGGCATCTGTTTTACCTGCACCAGTAGGGGCACAAATCAACATATTCTCGCTGGTCTTGTAAGCTACTGGGTAAACCAGACTTTGCATGCGATTGAGCGTCTTATAACCCTTGAAAGTTTTGCGGCAAAGACCGTCCATGTCGTTGATTTTAATCAGCTTATGCCCGGGCCAAAGAGTCCCTGGTTTGCCAGCCGGTACAAAGTACTCCTCATACTTTTCAAACTGCTTTCTTTCGCTTCCGACAGGTAGAGCGTACTTCTTTCCCGAAAGACTCAAAGTGTTTCCAGCATTGTGTCTCTTGTAGACGTGCGGGTATTGCTCCTCCTTATACATACTCGGTGCCAACGTAGCGTTCTTGTGCTCGAAATCTTTGCGTCGGAGCGCCTCATCCCTTTCAGCCTTAGTCAACAGTCGGCCGGCCGGGCCCTGCGTCTCTCTGGCCGTCGGAGCTGAGAGAATCTCATCTTTCCTGGAAAGTACTTGAATTACAAAGTCGAGATCGTCGAAGCCAATGAGGTCAGTGAGCAGAGACTGTACCTCGCCTTCGGACCTACTGGAGCTTAAAGCGTCGAAGATCTGAGCCTGGAAGACGTCCGATGATAGTCCAGCTTTCTTCGCAGAGATGGCAGAGCATTGCTCCGAGAACCAGGAAATCCCATCGTCCCCGTTGTCAGGGATGCCGTTGGCCTCATCGATAAAGTCACTATTGTACAGGTCGTCTTCGCTCTCCGATATGAAGTCCCAAACATCGTCGCCGCTGTTTCCCGAATTGAGTTCTTCATCGTAGAAATCGGTATCCGCACCCGAAGCGGAATCTGGATATTGATGTTGTTTCGGTAGTTTCAGGTCTGCCAAAGCTAACTTCATGGCTGCAAACTGTGCACGCCATTGCTCTTCTGCATCGCTCATCGAGGACATAGTGACTTGATATATGAGGATATGTCAATCTTTGCAAGGAATGAGCCGTAAAACCCCATTCGCGGGCTTTAGGCTTGTTAGCAAGGGAAACTCGGTGCGCTCGTACAGTCTTATGAGTTGCTCAGATGCACCTAGCAACCTTTTATTTTCAAGTGAGCTGAGAAGAGGCGCAGATGACTGACTGACTCTCCGGCGAGAATGAGTGAGAATGACTGCTCAAGGTTGCATTGGGTGCGCTACACAAGTGGGCCTGAATCCCTTGCCCGTAGCCCAGTTTTAGCGGAAGACCCCCCGCATTTCAGTGGTCTCTACCTACCTACCAAGGGTAGGTACCTAAGGGACCTTAGTAGATGTAGCGGTCTACAGCCACTGAGCTCAACCTCCAAAACCGGCGCCTGAACGGGTTTTCCGTCACCGTTAACTCCATCATTGATCCTACGAAGCCCCTCGTTCCTACATTACGCCTCCCAAACCTCTACTAACTCCCACGATAATTCACTTGCTTGCGCCCTTCCTACCTACGCAAGGCTGCTCCAAATCGAATACCAGTCCGTCCTTGCTATACTACTGCCCAACATGAAGCTGCACTACCTCGGAGTATGCAAGCCCATCCCCTCCCCTGCCAGGTCGAACCTCGGCCAGACCCCAGCCCTCGCTGCTGCTGACATCCATTTGCCTTGGCACAGATCGTGCGAAACGACAGCAAGCCTGGTGTCGAGCTTGTAGCCGAAAAGGAGCTGAGCGCATACTCACGCTTCACCCGACAGAAGTACGATCGTCCCCTTTGAGATTCTCGAATCATCCGCACACGCCTAGGAAGGGCAACAAAGGGCTGATCCGAGGTGCATTACAGCTATGGCGAGTTTATGACCGTGTTCTCGAAGACGGTGGCCGAGCGGACGCGGCCGGGACAGAGGCAAGATGTTGAAGAGCAAGGTGCGACCCCCCCCCCCCCCCCCCCCCCCTCCTAGCGGTCGCCCTCGAGATCCGAATAAAGCGAACGGAACGACAGAGAGGAGAGAGGAGCAGACGCTGATCGCACGCTTGGTAACAGACTACACGTTTCACGCCTACGGACGGACAGAGGGCGTTTGCGGCATCATCATCTCAGATCACGAGTATCCCGCATTGGTAGCGCACCAGTTGCTATCTAAAGTGATGGACGAGTTCCTGGCGTCGCACCCGCGGTCTGCGTGGGCCTCGGCCAGCGCCAACAGCATCACCATGCCTGAGCTCAAGGAATACCTCACCAAGTACCAGGACCCGCACCAAGCTGACAGCATTATGAAGATCCAGAAGGAGCTGGACGAAACTAAGATTGTCCTACACAAGACCATCGAAAGCGTGCTGCAGCGTGGCGAGAAGATCGACGACCTAGTCGCCAAGAGCGACGGCCTTAGCAACCAGAGCAAGATGTTCTACCGTGAGCTACAACACCCCCCTCTCCGCCCCCCTTTCTCCTTCCGGCCGTATTGTTTTACGGGTGCGAAGACGGGAAAAGATGCTAACATATATTCATCTTCAACAGAACAAGCAAAGAAACAAAACTCGTGCTGTGTGGTTATGTAAATCCCATATGCGGCGGCGCTTCGTGAGTTGACGTTGTTTTACACAATCTGGATTTATTACGGTTTCAGCATAGAGGCTAGAGAATCTATGAGGCCGGCTTTTTGCACCCAGCCCTATTTTCTCTCCCTAACATGGCTAAATACCATGTCCTACATGAGTCGGTAGGCAAAGCCGTCCATAAAGGGGCGGAGATCATGTCATTCGTTGAACGGTTCGATGGGCAATTTCAGGTCACAGCCATAGGCTAATGAATAGAATACTGTTTACCTATGTATGATGGGTGGCAGAAATATACGGCAGGAATAGCTAGCCTTTTCCAGAAAAATAAGCAGGCAGCCATAATATAATTAAACATCAAGACACCGATTCCGAGAAAGCTGCCTCGGTGTTAGTCCGATCTCCATCACACAAAGATCCAGATCGCCAAGCGTTGGGTGGGTATGCTTTATACAAAGTGTCGCAGGGTACAACCCGATCTGCGTTTCATGTAGTTCGCTGATACTTCGTCTGATAGGAAAGTATAGGATGCGAACAAGGTTTGGCATCCTAAGCATAGTTGCATTAACGATGTCTTCTAAGCTGATATTTCACCCATTTCAGGTTTATATTATCCCTAGTACCAAAGATCTTTTACCAACCCCATCTCCTTGCAACATCATTAGCCAGATTCAGGGTATCTTCGTGTTCCTCATGCTTTTTAAAAGGCTGAAAAAAAGAGGGGGAAATAAAACAAAGGGAAGAGGGGATGTGCGCCAGGGTCCTGCCATGTTCGAGTTCCGGACTCGATTTTGCTTCATCCCCCAATCTGACTGACGCCTTTTGTAAGAACGCCGCGCTAAATTACAACACCACACCTATCCTCAGGATCCCCCTTTTAACCGTCCATCCACCAGCGACCCCACCCCGTTATTTTGTAGCTAAGGTAGGTAGGTATTCAACAAGTATGACTTGAACAGTATTTGTCCATATGTACATTTGATAAAAAAAAAAAAAATAGAGTGGCGCCAGCCGCAGTAAACGTATCTGTCGATGTAAACTAGAGCCGAGGGGGCTCGTGTGAGAAACAACTTCTCTCGATAAATAGAAAGGAGAAGATGATGATATATATATCTATAAATAATAACGTAGAGATCATCAAGCATCCTCGAGCACGATCCGCTCGCTCCGCCGATGCTGGGCGAGCAGCGCGACGTTGTTGTGCGGGTCCAGCAGGTCGGGCGGGTGGACCAGCGTGGGCGTGGACGTCTTCGTCTCGGCTATCCTGCCAGGCTCGCCCACGGGGACGACGACGACGCCCCCCGGCGGCAGCGTGCGGGAAGAAGGAGAAGAAGAAGACGAGGCCGGGCTCGGCGCGTGAGACGACGTCGACGACTGCTTCCTGCCGCTGTCGGGCGACACCGACACCGATGGACGAAGATGAGGAGGAGGAGGGGGGGGAATGATGGGGGGGTGGTTTCCTCCCGTGCGCAGTGGCTGCAGGAGCATGTTGCGCTGCTGCCGCGATAGGGAGATCTGTCGCGCGATCGAGATCTCTACCGGCGTCATCTTCATCTTCATCATCTTGCTGTCGGGATGCTGCTGCTGCGACTGCGACTGCGAGACGACGACGACGTCGTCGAGGTCGTCGGACGGCTGCGTGATGTGCGTGCGCGACGACGACGCGAGAGAGGGCGAGCGCTTGCGATGGCTGCTCGCGTATGAAGAGGCGGTCGACGGCGTCTTCTGAGACGGGCTGATCATCTGCCACTTTGGCTCAGGCGGGGGCTGGTGGCTGGTCGATTTCCAGGCCTGCCATGGAATTGCTGCGTCGTTGTCCTCGAGCTGTGTGTCGGTTGGCGAGTTGAGGATGAGATTAGATTGGTCGTTGCTGAACTGGCGAGGCGATGGAGATAACGACTCCCGTTCCGTAGTATGGGAGTCCGTTGTGACCGCAATGCCAGGTTTTTCATAATGATCATGATGATGGTGATGGGGCGAAGGACGCCTGGAGTGCTTAAGACCGGATGTCTCTACTACGGATGGGCGTTGAGGACTCGGCGTCTTGCGATGAAAGGTAGCTCTAGAGGGAGATGGAAGCAATGCCGGTGAAGTGTTTGATCTCATACGCGGTGATAGCTTTTGGGGCATGAGATGCTGCCCTTGTCTGCTTGTTGGGAACAAGGCCAGTCCCGAAGGTCTTGTAGCCGGCTGAGGCGACGTCCCTCTTCGAGCCACTCCACGCTGCTTTTGTTCCTGCTTCTCGTTAGATAAACTCCTATGTTGTGAATAATAGCCACTTACCACCACGCGCTCGACGACATCTTCGACACTCTTAAGCTTTTGCACGTTCGCTTGACGCCTCGATAATAACGACGGGTTGGAGTTCAAGACGCTGTTGAACATCACGCTATATCTCTCCAAACGTACATCCGGAATATCGACATCAAGTAGTGGTTTGGCCGTAGGGCCAGACCCGACGCCCGTGTCCAGAGCAATTGGAATACGCCCGAAGTTTGCATCCCCTCGCTTCTCCCTGCCCCTCGGCTTTTCATATGCATCAGCCTTAACACCTAATGGCATTGTTTGCGACCTGACGACAATGGGTTTATGTTTGGGCGCTTTGCGCGAACTAGTTGTGTTGCTCCTCGATGGACTCTTTGGGCCCGACGACAGCGATGCTTGACTAGCCGCCGCGACCTCTTCTGGTCTATTGGTGCCATACAAACCATTCGGGTCGGAAATGGATACAGCTGGAATTGACTGGTTGGATTGCTTTCTCCCAAACAAGCCAAACAACTTCCATTTCCCTGTTGGTTTCCTCGACACCGGCATATCGAAAGTGTCCACACTACTGCTTCTAGATGCCGGAGGAGACGCATTAGGAGGTGAGTCTTTACTGGGCCGCGTGGCGTTCTGTGAGTTCCATGTATCCGTAAAATTCGGCGGATGAGAAGGACTTCCTAACGCCATGCCAATATTCCCATTACGCACCTCCTTCGTTGAATTACTCGTAGGTTCCCAGGTGGTGGTGGTGGTTGTTGTTGCAGAGCGGAATCGCTTCACAGGCGCGGTTCTTGGGCTGGTGTCAGGGGTTGGTGGTTGATCTCGAAACGAAGCAGACGGCCCAGAACGAGTCCCTCCATAAGCCCTGGAACCAAGATAAAAGTCGTCTCGTGACACTCTCTTATCGAATTTGAAGTCGTTTTTTGCCGTTTTGCTCGAACCTGGGCCACCAGACGTGCTTGGCCGATCTGCCATCTTGGCTTTGGATGTCGGTGTGGCGGGAAGAGGACGACTGGCATACTGGCCTGCGTTTTTCGACGCATTGACGGGGGTCTCATAGTCATTATAAGATGGTCGCGTGTGTATGGTCTTGTCTGATACAGTTTCTGGCCCACCATGAAGGGGTTCGTCAGGGACGTGCGTTACTGGCGCTTTCGCTGCTGCACGTCGACCGACCCCCTTGCCCTCCATCAGGGACCGGGAGCGACCAACCAAATTGAACATCCTTCGCTACAGCCCTGCGTTTGGCCTTTCTTGGGTTGCACTGTTGCAGCGTTTCCTATGTAGGAGTTTACGAGAATGGTGTGGAGTGGTGAGACGACGGTGTGGTGCATATTACGAGCAGCAAGCTACGTCGGAGACAAGACTAATAGCTCTAAGAGCACTGGACATAGTTGTCTTGAAGGGATGGGACTGGATATATCCATTTGACTTTCTCTCCCTTGGCTAAAGGGCGAAGAAGACCTATTACATAGCGGCTACCGGTGCACCAAGATGGAATCACGCCTACCTACCTACTGCTCTCCTCACTCCTCGGCCGGGGCGTCTTGCTTGAGAAGGTGGCGGCCCGTAGCTGGTTGTTTGAGATTGATAGGCTCTGTAATGAAAGAGGGATCGTCGGCCGCTAGAATGCGATGCGAGAGCATGGGTGATGGCATGTTGTGCTGAGGAGCAAGGCGACCCCTGTTCCATGTGCCTCGACGAGCTTGTTTTGCCTCGTAATGAATAACACGGTCGCTCTCAGTTGGCGGACAGGGACTTGTTGTGGACTGTGTCGGGAATCGCAGATCGGCGGCCTAGAAAGACGCTACAAGCGACATTGTACCTACACTGGGATCACAGCACAAAAGCAGTTATTCGCGATGTCCCAAGTAGGTAGGTAGTCGAAGCAATCCAACTCGAATCGCATGAACAAAAGCTGGGCAAGCCGAACAGGCTCAACAGAGCTGATACACAGGCTGCTCAGGCCCGGGGGCAGAAAGCTCTTAGAGGACTGATGCGCCCCGTTGCATTGATACCTACTACTTAGCGCCAGTAGCTTGGGACTTGAGCCTCCAACTCACGAGACTGTTATTTCTGGGCGTCCAGTCATTTGCTGATTGGTGCGTCTCCTGCAGTGAAAACGTCCGATCCCAGGAACAAGGCTTGATTGGATGTTTCTGCGAAATGAAAGATGCTGCGTTCGACATTCTGCTCTTCGCGTCCGCAGCAGACTACCTAGTAGTCAGATCTCGTTGGCTCATAACGGACGATGGTGATGATGAGCGAGAGAGATAAGGGACATTGGTGGTTTCACCCTCCCTGTTCCCGGATCTGGTCGGGTTTCAGAACTTGTGAACGGCGCCAGCTGGTCTGGGGAGAGAGAAATCGCCGAGCCCCCCCTGTTATTTCACTTCTTTCAACCTACCCACCTACAGTACACCTATTGCCGCATTCTCCGCTCGAGTACCGACCCGATCCGCTCCGTTTCGTCGGCTCTTATTGAATGGCGGGGAAGAGAGCTTCTTCGATTCGATGGTCCATAACCCTTCTTAGTGTATGAACTCCCGTAGGTTGCTAGGTGAGGTTGTGTTTACTGTAGTTCACTTTTCCAGCTGGCACTTCATCAACCATACCCTTAAAAGCCGTTGGTCTATAGTTCGTGCCTGGTCGGGGGTTCGCGTGCGGCGCGCGGTGGGAAATGCCGTGACGATCCGACTCGGATCTTCGTCGATTCGAACGGTTAAATGATTGGCATGATCGCCCGATCGGTCTCTCTAGTTCTTAGAATACTGCGACCTGATCGATCTTCTTCCTCAGTATCTAGATAAACTCTTGACTAGGAGATCCCTGATTGAGGGTCTGGGTATCTGTAGTACTAAACATTCATTCTATTAGGCGTGTGCATGGCTGCTTTATATGTGCAACACGAAAGGGATGACGAACAGTGAAAGACTTGGCCGCGTCAAAACTCTACGTGGCTGTCGTCTATCATGGCCAGTCCTCAGACGGTGTTAGTAACAAAGGATTCTAAGCGAATAGCAGCTGCCTTCGCCTAATTAGTGACGATATATGAATTTTGGGCCGTACAGTCTCTTTCCAAGGTTCTCGTATATGAGTGCCGTGAGACGGCCTACATGTATACAGAACACCACGGCTACCTACCTATGCTATAAAACTCGTATGACAACCAAATTTCTTGGGACAGTGCAGAGAGTCTTCTATATCGAAACCCACGTAGGCGTCATCCAGTGCCGAGCTAAGATCGATCAAATCGAAGGACCGTGCTCCACACTGTACAGCATATAACATCATGACACTAACATACCTACCAAGTACATGGTGTCTGAGATCCACAGGCAAGGCATCACCCAATATTAGGTACCAAATGGCAGGCAACGAGATGTCGGCCATCGCCTCAATAATGAATGAGACAATGGACCTTCGCTTGAAACCTGAACTTCGAGCCTGAAGGTGGACGCATAAGGTGTGCATGTATACGGGGCTTTGCTTATCTCCAGGCATCATCCCACTTTCCAAGTTCCAGCTGGAGATTGTCCCGATGTCCCGCTCACCAGCAGCGGGCAACCAGCGCATGCCACCTGAGTGTCTACCTATTTTTTTTTTTTTTTCGCGTTGCGGGGTTGGTACCCAGAAATGGAATTGTTAAGTCATTGCTTCAGGCCATTGCCCACCCCGAAAACAGCCCCTCGTCAGCATTAAATTGCCCCCCTTTGTGTTGAGCCTGGCACGGCACCATCACCGAACCTCCACCCAACTCGTACTTACCTACCTGCCTACCTACCTGGAACCTACCTCCCGCTACCTGTCTTCATCCCTTCTCGATAACTTTATCCTCGTGCTTTTTACCTTTGCAGAAACCCTCCACCCGATCTACACAGACCGATTACGAGAGGAACCATGTCTTGGCAACGTAAAAGCTCCCCGTCCCCTCAAGTCCTTTAAACCGAGAAACCCCACCTTGCCGAGCTCTTCTGGAGGGGGAATTCAACTGCTGACATTCGAACTATGCTATAGAGTACATCGACACCAGGTACGGCTCGCTTTCCACAACCATGTAACCAGCATTTGGCACGGACTGGGCACTAAACGAGTAAAACAGCCTTGTCGGCAGTGGCCACATCGACCAGGCCGCCATCGTCAGCGCCGCCGGTGACAGCATCTGGGCTCGATCATCCAGTTTCAATGTACGCACCCACAACCCCTACCGCCCCCTGTGCCACGTCTGCACGCAGATAATAGGACAAATATATGCTGTCCTAGGTGGTAAATACGTATATTTTCCCAGACGAGACTAATAGGCGGAGCACGACAGCCCTCGCCGGATGAGCTTAAGACTATCGTCGCTGTCCTACATGGTGCAGCAGACGACAAGAACGACCAAACGCAGGTGGCCAAGGCTCAGGCAGAGGGTCTCCATGTAGCAACCGATCGCTACGTCGTGGCCCGAATCGACGGTCGATCCATCTATGCCCGAAAGGTCAGTGACGTACCCCCCAATTCCCACCGTTTCCTGGGTGGCCTACCAATCTGCAGATTGAACGTTTTTCTTTTCCAAGCATAGCCCCGTGGTGGAACTTTTGAGTTGACTTGAGCTTGTGAACCTGCTTTACAGGGCAGAACAGGAGTCGCCATTGCCAAGACGAAGCAGGCTTTCATAATCGCCCACCACGGCGAGACCCAAACTGCCGGAAACGCGACCTCAACCACCGAGGCTCTCGCCGACTACCTCATCAAAGTCGGGTACTAAGAAAATAGGAGAGTAGCGCTTGAAGAACTCGCGGGCTTCGCTTCTGCGAAGGGTACAGCCGCAAGTGCAGGAAAGTGGGCATATAAGGCCGACGATACCCAGGACACAAGACCGTGAAGGCAGACAGGAGACGCATGCTGTTAGGAGTAGCATGTGATGGGGAAAAGAGCGGTTAGTTGGGATCTTGATCAAGAGGTTCTTGTTCTTTTTTTTTTTGGTGATGATGGTGATGGAATGACAACCTCGAGGTCACTCTTTGACTGGTTCGAGAAACCAATACATGCATCCCCCTTCCCTCACTCGTCTCGGAATTCTGCATAGGCAAATAAAGAAGATGGCTCTTTTCTTCCATGAAAAAATAAGGAAAACAAAAACAAAAACAAAACTAAGCCATGCTCTCTACTGTTTAGCCCGCCTGGGTATATTCGGTGCTAGTTTCGCGCCTTTCGTACCTTGTCCTATAGACTGCACGCATCAACGATAAACTATCGTACACTGCCCTCGAAAATCACCCCAACGCCTTTCTAGCCTGGGCCGTATCATTACAACGTAATACGTGTCAATATTGTACTCATCGTCTTAGTGGAATGACTGTGAAGTAGAAGTGCCATGTCATACCACAATAGGGGGATCTGCCCCATGTTCCTGCGCCGCAGCGACAGGATCTTTCACCTGCCCATCACCTTGCCGCAGGTTTCGCAAGCAGCTCGCCTTTATTTATTTATTTAGACGGGCAACTCGGCATTCCTCCGTCCGAAGCCGATGCGGTCCACGAGCATGCCGATATAGGGGCCGATGACGGGGACGTTGCGCGCGAAGCCGGCGATGGTGCCGAGGAAGTCGCCGAACAAGATCACGATGCCGTACAGCTCGACGAGGAAGCCGATCAGCGGCCAGCGCAGGAGGATCAGCAGGAGCCCCGCGAAGAAGGCGGCCGTCCCTTTCGCCTTCTGCCGCCGCGCGAAGAACAGTAGCGTCTTTTGCGGTCCGATTATGATCGTCAGGCCGATGAGGAAGAGGATCTGTTTTTTGTGGAGGATGGACTAGATTAGAACGAGGTCGATATGTTTTTCTCTCTCTCTCTCAGAATCGATTTAGGGGGGGCGCGTCTTCTCGCGATTTGAAGAAATATCATGTTTGTTGCGTGTATGCGCTTTGATAGGTAGGTAGATAGGCAGGAGGTCACAAGCAGGTGGGGGAAAAAACGTACATTGCCCATCGCCAACCTGAGAGAAGCTTTCGTCAGCCTTCGGGGGGGTTTTTTTTGGGGATATATTTTTGAAACCGCGCAGCGCATAGTTTGGTAGAGGCGCCAAAACTTACATAGCCCGATCAAAGAATAGCAAGACACCACCGATGAGGAAGAAGCCTCCTACAAGCCAACACAGTTCAGCTTCTTAGCCTTTTTTCCCGCCAGCGCGAACACGCCACGCCGGGCGAAGCGTACCTACCGCCTGAGCAGAAGACCACCCCGATCTCTACAAGAAACATATGCGTCAGCTGTCTGTCCTCTGTTCTGTTCTGTTCTGTTCTTTTCCACGTTCCCTGAGGGGATGATCTTTCTTTCTTATGGCTCCTCTCCAGAATAACGATTGATCGGGAGTCGGGAGTCGGTCTCTTACTTTGATTATCTGATAACCACATCGTCGGCATCTTGCTTTGTGAGCCCCCCCTCCGGATTGTGTATCTTGGTCTGGGTATATTTCGTCCCGCGACGGACTATAGATAGGCAGACAGACAGACAGGTTCGATAACGGAGGGCGAAGTAACGAGATTCGGAATTTAGAGGCGGAATTTCTTGTTTATTATTAGCACCGGTGGTTGTATGCTATGACGTTGCCTTTTTTCGCTTGACAATTCGAAATCGAAATCGTAGGTTGTCGTGCAATTTTGAATTAACGTATTAAGATAATTAGTGTAGACGGGTGCACTCGAGATGGACACGGGTTCGCGAGACCCCTGTCGTAAGTAACTTCTTTATCGGAAAGAGCCAGCACAGTAAGTAAGTGTACTGTAGAGAACTATGTAGGTAGGTAGCAGGGAATTAATTACAGTGGCTCGGCAGACGCCACATATGTATAGGAAGAAGAGCCGCGATGGGTCTCGGGCCACTGATAGGCTAAGGTGGACTAATGAGAACCCACATAATTAGGTAGAAGCATTTTCCTGCGCTCTGTTTACCTGTGACCAGGTTTCTCCCTTCCCTTCTGCATATTCATGATCCAATTACCACGTCTGGGCCTTCTGAAACTGCATGGTTTGGGCTGTTCGCCCTATCTCAGAAATCGGGTCTGTTTCAACGTAGCCTACGTGTACGCATTTCAATCCCTCGGGGTGTGTTGCTCATGAATACTCTACAATACACAGAACTTCAAGCAGGTAAATCAGAGTATACTGTTCCTGATCTAAATCGGTCGTTTGGATTAGAATAGTCTATGCGAATGCTAATTCTTGTTCGCAAATGCCCATCCGGCCGCCACTCCTGTTTGTCTTCACCTATTTCTTACTACTGCCGCGGCGTCCTAAGCTATCAGAAGCTTTGGTCACTGAGAGTGATTCTTCTATTCGCTCTCGGTACCCGTCAGTTACAGGCAGAGAACAAATTCTTTTTCCTGATCACGATTAAGCCGGAGCGTATGCCTGTCATTCGGTCGCTGAAAAGCGATTGGTGCGTAGGATAAGCTTGACTTTGTTGGTCGAACATTCTATCCCCGGGATATATAATATGTATGACCTTAATCCCATCTCGCGAGCTGTCAATAGAGACATCCAATGATAATGTTATGAATGTGGTATCATATATCGTCGGAAACGCGTACAAACTACTGCAGTCAAATACTGAGTACTCCTTTACTTCAGGACCGTGTGCGCTCCACGGGCCTCCAAATACGACTCAGGCAAACCTTGAGGCAAAGTCCGGATGAAGCCAAATACCTCCTTGTCATGGTATCGTAGTCTACTCTTGGGATCTAGGTAGGGCGCTGGGAGACCTGTGACATCGCAGTATCGTTTCGTGTGTGCAAGGGAGGGCGCTGATTCGATATTTGTGTATGTAACACTTGGGGCCGACGTAGCTATACTACTACTATTTGGTCGCAAACTTTTTTCGAGGACCAGCTTCGACAAATTACGCGAGGCTTGGGCAAGGTTCGGTTGGAGGTTGGAGCCGTTGGCGGACTGGGTGGGTGTCGACGTGCCGCTTGTGGAGAGCCCATTTTCGTCAACTTGCATTGGCGTGGCGGTGCCGCTATTATCTTGCGGAGTGGCAGCCATTGATGCTTCTTTGCGAGACGCGTCGCCGACGATGGTCTTGATGTTCTTGTTGCGCCGTTGATTCGGTCGCCAGTGTGGGTTTCTGAAGTTCTTGTGGATGGAGTGAATGTCGAGCTGATCTATCAGCGCCTGGTGGGCGATCTGAGCTTCTGTAGGTGCAGACATCTTGAAGATATTGGTTGCAGCCGCGGTAATAGCGTTGTAGTGGCCTTCGGTGAGGTTGTCAAATGGATATAGGTTGAGAAACGGGATGTTATAACTTGAAGCTAGGTACGGTAGGACAATTGAATTGGCTCTCTCTTCTCTTCAGTTGTTCTCTGGTTGTCCAGTTGCGACGCCTGCCAATTCTGCCCAGCTCCACCGCCTGCCCAAGTAGAGGTACCTACTGTACGTACCCGTGGCTGCATGTGAAAGAGCATGGTACGAAGGTAGTGTACACCCAGAATAAGATCCAGAGTCAAGCTCAAGACAACAAACAGCAAGCCACCGCCAGCAGAAGAATATCCAGCATAAGCCTCAAGATGGTTTGCCATGACCCCAGTAATTAGTACACGACATGAAATATCTAATGATGGACTCAGGAGAGTCCGCACGAGCATCAACAAAACCTCCTCTTGTCACGTATCATCACCAATGTTGTAAGTGCCCCGCGGCACAGCAATCGCAAACCCCCCCAGACTCACAAGTTTGTGTAGGAGAAACTCAACGAGGCCATCGTCGTGATGAACAAAAGTCTCCAGGTAAAAGCGAAGAGATGCGATAAAACGGAAATAGATGTCAGGCCTAACCTTTAAGATGACAGGAGATCAACGTTCAGAACATGAACATTGAGCTGGTGGCACAAATGTTCAAGAACTACCAGTCCAACGTCTTGTTTCACCTCGAAGGTATTCAACTTCCCATCCCATCGCTTCATCATAGGACGTCTTTAACTAGATTCATTGTAGCCACGGAGAACCTACACGAACCTTCATGAGCAATGATACCCCGTCATTGCAGTATTGAAATGCGGGTTTCTCTTATTCCCGGATCTGCAGGATGGGTGGAACATGGTAGCTTGTACGCAGGAATGAGCCCAGCAGCTCAATTAAATCTCTACACCAAGGTGCAACCTTCAGCTCATGAAATACTGAAATGGTTCCCAACATTGTTACGTGTCTTTGTAATGCCTAATAAACAACATTCTTGACCTGCCCACTATGTCATGTGCTGAACTCACTTTAATCGCCTGCTGCTTAATAGCTACCATATTGCGATAGATGCAACTATCACCAACCTGGGCGGACCAATCAACATTGACGCTTGGAACATGGCCCAGGCCAACCTGGGACCCGCTACTCCGCCAGAATCAAGCGGCCCAATGTCTACCTACAAGTATCTACAGGCTATCCACAGGCGGCGCGCCTGTGCCGTCAGCCTCGCGTCCGCCAGATGCGACAGGGTGACGGAAGGGCGAGAATTGGGGAGGTGCGACACCACCAATCCCCCTGCCTATACACTGCAACCCGAAGCATTAAAGAAAGCTTCGGCCAACCGTCTGCTTCGGTCATTGAGCAGGCCAAGCTCCGATCTAGCGGTTCTTTTCCAACGCTACCCTTCTTCTTGATTAAGTGCACATTATTCACCGAAACCCATCTACGGTGCACGGCACATCTCGCCATGACTGGGTAGTCCCCAACCTTTTTACTCCCTCCCAACAACCATAGTTTAACACCGCCGCCATCGCCATCGCCATCGCCACCATCACCATCATCACCATGGCGCCTTCTGCGATCGACCACCCCATGCCGCCTTTGCCCGTGCGCGAGGAGAAGACATATCCTCCCGCGCGCATTTTCAACGTCAAGGAGACCAAGTTCCAGAAACATGTCGCCCCGCTGCCTGATGGGAGAGAGGAAGCCCTGAGGAGGGACGAGGGCTCGGCTGCCATCGTCATTGATAACGGTCCGGCTCCCCGCGACAACCGCTTCCAGCTCTGCAACCAAGTCTGACGTGAACGTGTGCACAGGTTCGTCCGCCGTCCGAACCGGCTGGTCCTTCGACTCGACGCCAAGATTCAGCATACCACCGATCATGGCCAAGTACAGAGACCGGAAGCTAGGCAAGACCTACTCTTTCGCAGGCTACGACTGCTATGCCGACACCAACGCTAAAGGACACATTCGGAACGCTTTCGAGTTGGGCACCGGCATCGTCAGCAACTGGGACGTTGAGGAGCATGTCTTGGACTGGACTTTCCTCAAGCTCGGCATGAATAGTGCGGAGGGCTCCATCGACTTTCCTATCGTCATGACCGAGGCCGTCGCTAATCTACCGTATTCGCGAAAATGTGCGTGTCCGCCTATCGCCTACCCCGTTGCCTCAAGCTCCCCTAACCTGTTTGAGCAGCCATGAACGAGATTATTTTCGAGTGCTACGGCGCCCCATCCCTCGCCACCGGAATCGATTCTCTGTTTTCGTATCGATACAATAACGGGCGGACGGGGCTAGTGGTGTCATCTTCTTATAGCTCGACGCACGTCATACCTGTCTACAACTCCAAGGCCATGCTAGCTCAGGCTATCAGATTGAACTGGGGTGGCTGGCACGCTGCCGAGTACCTCCTAAAGTTGATCCGACTAAAATATCCGACCTTCACCGGGAAGCTGAATCTTTCACAAGCCGAGAATATGGTGCGCGATCACTGTTACGTATCAAAAGCATACGACGATGAGTTACGGTCATATTTAGACTGGACTGGATTAGAAGATCGAGACATTGTCATCCAGTACCCCTTTACGGAAGAGATCGTTATTAAGAAGAGCGAGGAAGAACTAGCGCGGATAGCAGAGCGCAAGAAGGAGAGCGGCCGTCGACTACAGGAACAGGCTGCTAAGATGCGCTTAGAAAAACTTATGCGCAAAGAGCAAGAGCTCGAATACTACAAGAAGCTCTCCGAAAAGCTTGTAGATGCGAACAAGAAGGACACAAAACGCCTCCTTGATGCAGAAGATATGAAAGATGAGGCGCACCTCGAGCGCACCATCAAAGATCTCGAAAAATCCGTCAAACGCGCTCGGACTAAAGACGTGGGGGGTGATCCCGAGGAAGAGCAAGAAGCCCCAGACTTCAGTCTTCTTGAAACCCCCGACGATCAACTTGACGAGGCGAGCCTGAAGGCCAAAAGACACCAACGACTCTTAAAGTCAAATCATGAAGCACGAGCTCGCGCGAAGGCTGAGAAGGAGGCAGAGAAGGCACGAGCAGCTGAAGAAGAGAGATTAGATCGAGAGCGTCGGCAGAACGACTTGGAAGGTTGGCTGGAAGAGAAGCGGGTAGCCCGCGAAAATACTCTACAGAGAATTAAAGAGCGAGAGCGGCTCAAGGCTGACCTTGGGAACCGCAAATCGCTCGCTTCCCAAATGCGCATGAAATCAATCGCTAACCTTGCTTCGGATAATCCGAGGGCTAAGCGGCGGCGTGGGGGTGACGACGATAATTTCGGCGCCAACGATGACGACTGGGGTGTATACCGACAGATAGCAGTCGGTGAGGGTAGCGACGATGAAGAGGGAGAGGAGGATCTGGGAGGCACTCTCACTGCTCTCGAGGAAGACCTACTTCGATATGACCCGAATTTTACCCATGAACATACCTGGGCGGCGCAGAACGACTGGAACAAGAGTCTACTACATGCCTTCATGCGCGGACCGCGGCCTTTTGACGCTGGTTCACAAGCCGAAATACATCAGATACACCTGAATGTCGAGCGGATAAGGGTGCCAGAGATTGTCTTCCAACCATCCATTGCGGGCGTTGACCAGGCTGGCCTTATCGAGATCACTGGAGATATTCTCATCCAGCGACTTGTGGGACTGCCTGGAATTAATCGCGACGATTTCCTCAATGATATTTTCTTAACCGGTGGTAATACACTCTACGAGAACTTCGACTACCGGCTGCGACAAGGTCTTACACCTCTTCTACCCGCAGCCTCATCGTTGCAAATCCGAAAAGCCAGGGACGCATTGCTTGACGCGTGGCGAGGCGCTGCGCAATGGGTTGGGACACCGGCGTGGAAAGCAGCCACGGTCACCAAGGCCGAGTACCAGGAGAAAGGACAGGATTATCTCAAGGTAAGTCATCACCCTCGTCTACCCCCCACACATTGATGCGTCAGCAAATCCCCCCCGTCCTAGCTACCGGACTCGGTCCCCTTGGCGCGATGTGCTTAGTAAACAAACGTCCCGTTCTGCCGGACCCGTCGTTTCCCCCGAGACAAGCCAAGCCAACTCCCAAAGATCATGATCGTGCTGGGTTGAGGTTGATAATTGGCTATGACATGACGGTCCCCGTCCACTCCCCCACTATAATTCATTCCGCGTCTCGTTGCACGAAGCTTAGCCCGTCGCTACATATTTCCCAATTCTCTCCCTTTGTTGCGATCCTTCTGACCGCATCTTTAGGAACATGACATGGGTAACTCATACCCGTGACGAGCTTTCTCTTCGCACACAGCATTGGGATGCCTCTAAGCGGCGTAGGAAATATGGGCTTGGGTTTTGGAGGCGCAGGAGTTTACTACGATGGGCGTTTATTGGGTCAATTCACTAGACTAAAAAAAAGAACAACTGGCTCATAATATCAAAGCGGTGAAAGTTGGCGACACAATGACGGGGGAAAGGCCGCAGGCGAGGTATCTGTAATAGTTGTATGAATATTCATTCTGAATTTGCCAAGCTTTCCTTTGCTAAGTCCTGCAGTAAGTAAAAGTGCAACTAATGTTGTGGAAGTAAAGTCGGTGACTTGCAGTAAATCAGTGAAGAGTAATCTTTATACACAGTGCCCGCTGTGCCTCTCCCTCTCCATCACCAACGAGCACTTGCAATGACCATCCGACCATCCGAACATGCAATATCCCAGACCCCGGCCCCTAGCAGTTCGGTAGGTATATATAAACCAGCAGCGTGGAGATAGCAGTGTCGGCTGTCGGCACAATCATCGTACCAACTAAGGTAAGTGTTTAACAGTGTAGCTTTAATCGAATTGGTAATGTTCTAATATATCCATCGATTGCAAGCAATGATATTTGTGCACATATATATACACACACACACATATATATATAAGCAAGTTGAGGAGGTTCGCATAGTTTCTGACCCGAACCGTGGGAGTATACGAGTCGCGCGTTCTCGCAGCTAACCGATACGAGGATGTCTCTTACAATTGAGTAAATTTTCTCTATTTTAGGTGGTCATCGAGGTAATAATCAAGTCTATCGCAGTAGGAAACTACGTACAGTAAAGGGTGTATAGCAAATAAAGGCTTCAACCTACTGTAGCCCTCGCCAATTTGTACCTATGTGAATGTTATAGGCGACTCGGGATCTACAGTAAAAGATAATCTCATACACTGTCCGTCGTACATTACTAAGGTTCTACTGTACCTACTTACTTACTTTCAAAATGGCCTGAGCAGACCAATCTCATCGTCTAACAAAAGATGACTAGTCGGATAGTTAGATCCACTATTGGTGCTGACATAAGATGTAATGATCATGATATTGAATTATTTCTAGCATTCATCGCCCCACACGTCGCTCTAAACTATATCACACATGACGCCTATCGGGTCATATGTAGAAGCAATTGCCTGAGGCTGAGACATAAACACAAGAGAAAAGAATGCACTGGATCCCAGAACACTCTCGATTATGTAAGCGATTGCCAAGCAGACTGCCATAGTAATATGTGTAGGGCAGAGAGTTGGTTTCCTGACCAGAACGCCCGACCCGAAGAATAATGCCTCCTTCGTCCAACCGCGATGCGCATCCGTAACGCTACTGCCAGGCCAGGAGTGATTCACATGGAACCGAGCTTGGTGTTTTCCACCATTTACCCTCTGCGTCTATCGTCCAGAGCTGCCTCTTTTCCCTTGTATTCGCAGCGTCCTGCGCTTCTCTTAATCCTGTGATATAAGTACCCGGCTCCGTGTCGTATTTCCATGTTGAAGTACGTGTTCCATATGCATTTCGTTCTGAGTTGCCTAAACCCTTCAAGTCCCCCAAGCCCAGATTGGCACAACATCGTCCTACCGCATTGATGAAGGCGGCGGTAATCCTTCGGGTGGGGATTGCCTTCGATTCTCGTCGTTTGGATGTGAAGGCCCGGCATTCTGGCTCTTAAAACTCGATTTGGCGTACATTCCTTCAGCAATCGGTTCCCTAGCCCTTAGCCCCGCCACGGCTGCTGCAACATCTGCCAAAGTCCCCGCAGAAGTGGCATTCGAACCCGTATCTACAGGAGCACTACTGTGCGGCTGCCGCGCTGCCGCATTCGATGGGGTCGCTGGCACGAGATGGACGTTTGGCGGAGGTTGTGGAAGTTCTACCTGTAGATCCAAAAGGCGAGATTGTAATTGAATTATATACTCACGAAGAGCATAATTATCGTTCTGAATAGCTTTATAGGTTTGCTCCATCTCCGTGTATTCCCGTACTTGCTGCTCGAGCTTCTTGATATAATGCTCCTTTCTTTGACGAAACGCCCGCTATCGTGATGTTAGCTGGGTAATGCTATAAATCGGAACGTGCATTTCGAGCTACGTAACCTCGAGAGCACCTTCATGGTCACCCCTCTCGCAGTTAAACGTGAGGTTTCAGAGCCAGCACAGTGACGTGCTAACGGCTACATCGCTGGTCTGGCCCATGGCACAAGCTCGCAAGTGAATAGGCATGAAGAGATTAAGAGATTGGATGTGTGATAGTGAAATCGCACACTCACCTGTGCAGCCCTATTTTGAGCAGCTCGCTTTGATTGTGACAACTCTCGCTTCGCTTTTCGCCCATCGGTAATCGACTCATCAGGATCGTGTCCTATTATGCCTTGTGCGGCCATGGTGGATGCGGTAGGTGAACTAGACACAGGACCGAGTTCTTCGGATGTTGATGAGGCCCCTCTCTGCATTATATCCGATGACGGATCGGATTGTACAGATCTGATCAATCGTGGCTGTAGAGGAGATTGCGTGGTATCTAAGCCGGAGGTATAGCCATGTGCTTGTGATAACGGTATTACAGGCTGCGGTATAGGAGTCCGGCCAACGTTGATGCCTGTGGTAGCTAGACCTGCTCTGGATGGTTCACTGTACTGATCTAGGCCTATCAGAGGCTTCGCAGACGGAGCCAGGTTGTCTGGAGGTTGGCAACGACTACGTCAGCTCTATTCGATATGTATGTATGTGGTGGGAAAGCAGCGAGGCAGATGTAGTCCTAGAACCTAGTGGGAAACCAAGGTTTGGATCGTAAGGAGCAACGTAGAAGCAAGACTTGAAATAACAAAGTTTCAATGCCGCGTAAGAGCAAGTCAGCACAAGAGTGAATGGGAATTTAATGGAATGCGGTCTCCAACTCTGTTAAGTTAAGACTTAACGCCGACAAGCTTCAGAACTACCATGAGGGAGGTATGCCTGATTACATATTAATGTAATGTGGTACCAACCGGGGGAGGGATTAAACGGTATTAACATGGGAGGGGGTACAGCTTGTAGCTCACGGCGTGTGGGGAGAGGCGTGTGAAGAGGGGTGCGTGCATATGAACTAAGAGGCGCCTTGCGTTTGTGGGCCCGACGATGGGATCGGGGAATTACCATACGTAATCGTGCAAGGAGATTGGGAGGATAGGATAAGCTAAGAAAGCCGGGCGCCATACCACTCGAGTTAGTGTCGTTCGGCATGTTGAGTTTCTGACTCAGCATCGACTGCGGTGAAGTGAACGGCAACCTTGTGAACCGTGCTGATACGGGCGGAATACGCTGTACCGTCTATCTAGGAGTCTTTCCGTCAGCTCCGGTAATATGCGACCAAGTGTGGGCGGACCTGCGCATTCCGCTCGGGACAGGAGATGGGTGATGACAAACAACCACAGCCGGTTAAGACCTGGTCCAATCGCATCCCGCAGGGAGGTCTTATTATAGGCAGTAGGCAATACCTCCTGTATGGACAGATATATAGTGTAGGCCGTGTAATCTGTACGTGTGATGGCAGCCGTGGGCACTGCCGAAGACCGCCTGGATAAGCAGCACACACGAGATGGTCTTGATGTCGATGGTGTTGTTGAGACCTAATAAACCGCTGCCGCTCCACAATACCTGACCTCAGGCACCCTGAATATCTACTATGTAGTAGATCCTAGTGGACGCTACTGCACAGGCCTCCAGGAAGGATCGACAAGGAGTCTCTATGTATCGCGAACTTACGGATAGGGACAGTTCGGCAGGCCGAGAAAGAGACGGCAGGACCTCGGAGATATTGGGTGTCTGGGTACTGTAAGCACCTGCTCCTGTACAGTACGTCGTCCTAGCTGTGTCGGTATGCTGTAGTGGCCACCGAGTTCTGGTTGTGAAGTGAAGTACTGAAGCCAGCCGCAGAGCCGGGTGGTACCGAGAGCGTGCCGGGCAACAGTTGGTCGAGTTTGCCGATGGCTGACAGCGGGATCCAACCTCGACCACCTAGGGCTGCGTGTCACTTACTAGGCGCAAGGACAGGACTCAATGATATAAACATGAGTAATGAAGTTGCAAAAGGGCTCTGCGAATCGAGACGGGAGGAGCTCAGATAACAGGGACTTAGATGGAAAGCCTGGTGTGTCGATCCCCCACCATGGAGATTGCTAAACCACGCGGGTAAGAGAAAGCAGCTGCGCGTACACGTATACTGGTAGACCGAAGCGGTAGTAGATAAAAAATCAATAAAAAGTGGTGGTTTTGCTATACAGATGCAGCAGGGGGGAAAGTTCCCATGTTCGTGCTGCGGGCTGCGTGTAAGTACGCAGGTATTCTATCGCGTGGGCGGAGATGTCGATACAGATGGATACCAACAAGTACCTAACCAAGGTAGTAGTAGCGTGGCAGCAGCGTAGATTCTGTGACGCCAGCAGCAAAAGTGGGGATCACGTTTGTCAGCATGTGGGTACAAAAGGGGAAAAAAAGAAAAGGTATTGATTGAGGTTTAGCACCGAGTGGCACGGACAGCGTAATAATACCTTATGTAATGTACAGTATACGCGTTGTATATCCCCCCAAGTACTGTACCTACTGCCAACAGCCCTACCATAACATCCTATACTTGATTACAGGAATGAATAAGATATTATCATATGTCTGATATCTGTGCACCGCATGGAGCTTCTATGGGGTTGGTACATAGTTAAAGCTGTCAACTATGACTTAAGGTTATCGTTGTTGATTGGAAGTACCAAGAGGTAGTACCGTACCGTATAACCACTACGGATACCTATGGACACTGAACATTCCCGAGGCCCGACCATTCATTATCCTGCCTGCAAGGGCCTAACGCACTACTGCATTTACCTCAGCGCTATTATGCCGTACTAACCTACACTAGCCTTTTTAGCAATGGAGATCTGGCAATGGGGGAAGCGCCGGATTAGGTAACTACCGAGCTGGAATCATGATGCGTGTTCTGCGTTTCTGGATAAAAGTTCCCTTTCAGATAAGTTACCTACAGTGGGCAGGCATTCCGAGGACACGTCGGTCCACACTTCAAACAACGAGAGGTATAATATACGTGCATTATGTGCGACACAGTACAGAGATTTTCACACAAGTTTGATGGAAGCAATCCACGCGATCCGAAACCCGAGACAGATATCTTTTGTACTATGTAGTAGTTCTCAGCACAAACAAACCTGACAACACGACGGGTCATTTCTATAGTGCGCTCAAAGATACAATACGCAGGTACCTAAAGTACCCAACCTCAACACCGCAAGTTATCGGCCAGTTGTCCTATAAATAACAATATGCCTGAGGTAGGTAACACCTTCACTGCACGATTCTCTCATACATATGATACATACTGTGATACCCCCCTATTAAACACGGCTTGGCAAGTAGTGTGGATATTACCGACCCCTGTCTACTCCAGCTAGTGGATCCTACTAAAAAGTTAAGTACATAGGCAATTTATATATGAATTTAACGGTAGTCTGTTTATCTATTGCTTTCTAGTGCTGTATATGGGCTCCGTCTGCTTCGTAAACCTTCTGGCAGCGCTAGCTTATACCTGCAAGCAGCTGTTGAAGCTAGTTTTTTGGTACGGCTTTCTAGGCTTCTATAACCTACTTTTTTAAGCGGTCGTACAAGGGCTTGGCTATATGGCCGTAATGCTTTTCGATATAGTCCTTTATTTAGTTCTAAACTATTTTAATTAGGTTAAAGTTTAGCGAAAAAAAAGGCTAGTTAACCGTATAAATTCTACGATCTTTAAGATTTTTAAGTGTTTTACGGGCTTTATATAGCGGAGCGTTATTTTGCATAAAAATATAGTATTTACTTTTACGCTCGCAAAGCTAAATTTAGCTGTAAACAAAAGGAACAATACGCTCGTAGTATATTATACCGGTTATTATACCTTAGTTTTTTTTTTAGAATATATTTGGGCTTTTGCTAGCAATACTAGAAAAGCAACTTTAAAACATCTAGCCTTGCTTTTTTTGTAAATTATTTATAATATAATTGTTATTATATTTTTCGTCCGGCTGTTAGGTTACTTAAGCTTTACGGTAAGTACTGTACGTAATTTACGTTTTGTCTAACTATAAGATCGTATTTTATTGCTCGGGGGTTTAATCTATATGGGTTTAAGCAAAGGTTAGTTGTTGGGCTATTTGTTCGGGGGTAAAAGGAAGTTTGGATCGAACGAAGTAGCGCTTATAGCTAAGTTGTTTAAACGCGGTTCGTATAGCTTTACAACCGTACGCTCCGTTAAAAAAAGTAGTAAAAATCTAGTTCTAAGGCATTTAATAATTTTCGCGTAATTTTTTAATAAACTAGATAAGCTAGATTTTTTCGGCAGGGCCTAGGGCAGGGCTAAGGCTTTTGCGATTTTATAGGCTATGCTATAGAAATATAGCCCTATAAACTTAATCGTTGCTATAGCTTATAATTCGGCTTATTTAGAACTTTTTAAAACAAGTATTGTTATAAAAGGTCTAAATATAACTTTTTTAGTTGTACAACAAATGTTTCGTCTTTTGTTTAAGCATAGTTGGCTATAAAAGGGCTATACGAAGGACTGCAGAAAGGGCTGTACGAAGGACTGCAGAAAGGGCTATACGAAGGACTGCAGAAAGGGCTATACGAAGGGTTATATAAACAGCTAAACCGCCGGAGCCTTCCGTACTCCTTCAAGAATTGTTTTTGCGATAGCTTTATTCTAGCGGTTAGTATAGCGGTTAGTAAGTAGTGGTATGATGTGGTGTGGTAACAGGTGGCCGAAGTACTTGTGTTTACAGGGGTAGAAAAGCCTTACCGAAATAGGTGTAGTTTCCTAGCCCCTGTAGACAGTGGTACATGACAAGGGTGGATCTTACTGGGCCACAACTATGTACCCAAGGTACTTACGCATCGATACGGTTCGAAGGTACCTTGCAACGCTTGTCAAAAGTCCCTCCATACCCTGTGTGTACTGAGTACTCCTGCGCGCCATGCAATGCAGCTACATGTGACAGCTGGTAAAGTGCCTATACGTAGTACTATGTACGTAACTTCGGCTGTGGCTTGACCTGACCCAGACCTACAATACTTTAAAACCCCCCCTTGTCCGTGGATCTACTAATGTAATCGGTGCCCGTAGGTAGAAAATTGTACGCTTCTGCGACCCTGCTAACCAACACAGGCATCTCTTACGAATGGAGGCACTCGTCTTTCTCCATCTGGGGTCCCTTACATCACCGTTGGCTCTTAGTAAGTAATTGGTATGCGAGGCAGGACCGAGCCCTTTGACCAACAGCTACTGTACTTAGCTTCCAACTTACGGAAAACGAAGAAAAGAAATATTAAAAACTTCAGCTGTAGTCACTATCGATTCGTGCTCCTCTAGAGACCCTGTTACAATTACTTACTACGATAGGTAGGATATTGGCAGACTGGCGAGCGCTTTAACCCTGCCGGAAGAGAAAAATGATACGTAGGTATTGGTACCCGGCGACTAAGGAGAATACCTAGGGTCGGCTTTCATAACGCTTCCTCGTTCCTTATTCATCCTTTGGAGGCTCAACAGATACGGTTTTCTCCTTTCGGGAAGGATTGCAGCCGTTACGAGTTGGATTCGGTTTAGAACGGTGCTTCGCATATTAGTAAGGCTATAAAGGGCGCGTCGCTCTGCAAATGGATCCTCCGCTCTCTCGTATATGTATGGTTGCCGCAAATGACGACAACCCGCGACGATCATACATACTACTATTCTCTTAATCGTGTATAATGCAATCAGGTAGCTAGCTGCTGGTGCCAGAACTCAGGTCTTCTCCAGAGGGCTATGCTATGCCCTCATAACTATGCAAAAGACTCGAACTTGTTGGGTCTTATCAAGGCAGATGGTTAATCACCTCATGTCCAGCCCGACAGAATACTTGCTTCTTGCTAGCGACCATACCTACATAGATAGAACCCAGCGCGGTCCGCAACAACCAAGCTACTAAGTACAAGCTGTGCAGCCGCCAACAACCAACATTGTCAAGGTCAAGACCCTTGCATCTCCTGGCGATTTCCGTTTCCCCAGCGGCCGCCGGCAGGACATCGGTCTTTTCACCACTTCTCTGAGTAGTGAACACGGCACCTGGACTGGTACCACCGTCTTGTGTTGGCCACGCTCATACCGAAGCGAATGACGCTCGTTTACCTGCTTGATATTCCTCTCTGCTTGACGTGACATGCACGACCTGCTCCAATGTGTGTTGTTAGCCCGAGTCGCATCCGGCGAGGTTACATGAGTTTTAGTAATCGCCTGCCGATCCCTCCGCGGCTGTACTGCATCAACAGGAGTATTGTGGTACCCCTCCAAATTGCTTTGTGTCGCACATTCGCCTTGGTATGATCGCGTCTCAAAATCCTCAAAATCCAGACTAACTTCTGCTGATTACCTGCTCAGTCTAACGTGACACGATACATGTTTCTCTCGTCTGTGCAGTCGAATTGGGTGAGTTGTAAAACTGCCACTTATGCAGTGTGACAACAGACACCTACCGTTTCTACATTATATGAAGTACAGTGCCCGTAGACAATCCGATTTAGTTTTCGTCGATGCCATAGCCTGAGCCATAACTGTTTCCAACTAACGAATGTTTTAAGGTTATGAGCAACCGCCACGCATTGCGGTCTGACTAAGACACCCGCGAGCAGCTATCCCATACCATGTACAACTCTTCATAGCTATGTAGGCGGTGCAGCCTTTTGCAACGCCTATCCATGGCAAAGGGGACAGAATGTGGACGAACCTGTCGGCACATCGTTCGTTCGTTATCTACATGGTAAAGCTAATACTACCCAAGGCATGAGGACGGATGCTGTACACTAGCAACGTGCTGGGCCCAGACTCTCAGCCAGCCAGCCAGCCAGCCATTGTGCGCAAAGATTACCAACTCAAGTTATGCGTGGTCTTATAATGCATCCTCGGGATCTGCATCCTAGTGAGACCTACTCTATACGCAGTATTTGGAAATAATTAATAGTAACCGTTGTGCCCTTGAGCAGTTTCAATCTCAGATACTCCCGAACCAATCATGATCCTTTTATTTTGACGAGCCAATGCAGTAACCCTTCAATGCGTAGGGAGCAAAACCCAACAGTTGTCTTATTCCAGCCCACTCACTGCACGATACTAACTAACTAACAAGGCCCTTTCGGTTATGCCCCTTCGGAAGCCGCAATTTTTAGTTTTACGCCCTTGACCGAAAGTTAAGATCCCGCACATGCGAACCCCGATCAAATCCTCATGCTCTCCTTCTCTTTGTTTCGGTTCCGAAGCCGGGATCAGGATGCGCGTCGTCCGCCTCCAAGCTCGTCTCTGCTTGGCAATGCTCGACTTACAGCTGGCTGACTTCTTCGCGCACCAAGAAATGCCTCCCCGAGGCAAGTCAGCAGGTGGGTTCGAATAACCCAGGGTCCTGCGTGGGTTATGGCTCGTGCTGTGTTGCCCAAGGTGGTATCGAAGCCTATTTTCACACTCTGCTTACTTTGCATATGTCGGCTCGCGGGTAAGATATACATACATAGGACTGGGGTGCTGCGGGCTAGCTAAAACGGCATATGGGGACCAATCCCCCAGCTGGTCCCACGTTATGGTGTCCGGTGGTTCGCTGCCCGGGTGTGTGTCTAGCTGAATCGCGAGCTCCGTGCGGCCGCCTATGGATACTATAATGTAGGGCATCGTGAAGGAATGGGGAAGGATATATTATTATCTGAATAAGCTTCGACGCGACAAGGAATGCCTCCTGCCTCACTAGATCTCAACAGTCATGATATCTAGCCTTTAACGAATTCCTCCATCTCCAAAAGTCTCCCTTCGGCGTTCATCCATCTGCAATCAATGGGATGGGGTGGATTACTGTTCTCACCGTCGGCTTCCACGACGACCATTCTGGCGTCCGTTTCAGCTACCTAGATCACCGCTTGATGGCCGGGCTAGGTTAGCTACCTAAGCAGTCCAGGTGCGCCGGATATCGCCTTAAGGAACGATATCCTAGTCGAGTCGGCAGGCGCCTACTGATGAGATCTTTAAAACTAAACAGATCTACCTCTCTCATATGCCGTTTACCTTGTCTCAGAATAGCATAGGAATAGTTCTTTGCAGGGCCACACACGCCATCTGATCTTGGCTGTGGAAAATACGCTACGCATAGTATACCTACAAGTCCTGTTTAGTGTAGAGGCAGTCACACACCGCAGCGGTCAACTTATATAATACACGAATAAAGGTAGGTATCCTGGCGTTGAGCGAGTAGCTCGTCAAATCCATATTACTGATCGTACTACCTTAACAAGCCTCAACCCACCGAAACTACAGTGAGAATATCATTTATTTACCCGTTCGAAAAGGAGGAGAGTTACGGGCCACAGGGGACCTACTATTCCCGTCTGTTGCTTACAAACCCACATCGCATCCGGTTGCGCCCGAGTCGCAGAGTGAGTGCAGAAAACCTAAACCATCTGAAGTGGGCTCAATGCTGCAGCATCTGCTGAGGAGTCAGCAATCGTATAAGTATACCGCGAAATGCACGTCTGACAATTCAGGATCTGGACCCAGTGCCGCGGTATCAATTTTCTGACCAACTGAACTAGGTATAACGAAGGATGAAAGCGCCGTGCAAGTAAAATTAGCTTGGCCGTATCAAGGGTGATACTTGGCTGCTAAGCATTGGTTTATCATACTCATGATACGGCAGGTAGAACAAGCTGTTATGCTGCTGTGTCTCTTGTCACTCACCTATGGGCAATAGGCTATGACAGTGTTATAGGGAAAAGATTAACCGGAACCTCGACTACCTAATGTCAGCCAACATTCCTGAATTCAAATTGTCGGGTATAGTACAATTTGAATTACACACCTCACCTTCCTAGTGCATATAGAATACCGAATGCTAAGGAAGACGTCATTGAGAAATGCATCCTATGCTAAAAAAAAATTAAAAAAAAAGTGATATCGTATTAAGTCCACATCAGCGAGCATGGGCGGCGTTATTCGGCTCATAATACCTATTCTATATGTAGGTATACCCTGCCTGAAAGGCTATTATGTAATCATTGTGCAAACGTACCTGGTCATTGATGAGTTGTTCGTTTCACCTGTGGGGGTGGCGGAGATTGAATTTAGATAGCACATCGGCACTAATCTCGGTAACGTAATTCAGTAGGTAATTCCCCAGATAGGCTCTGTTACTGAGTTACAATCATCAGCCAAACCGTTACCGATACCAAAACTGGCAAGCACCGTAGCATTCACAAAGCCCCAAACTAACACACACCTTCGTCATCCAACTGGAAACAGTCTGCCATTCACTATCCCCGTGGTATGGGCTTGTATGAAGAAAGAGCAACGCGATCGGACTACGTTGAGCCGGTCTCACCAGACGGATGTTTGCCCGCCACGCCAGCCTGACGTTGCATCACACAAGCGCTTTCATGAGCAGGGGAAAGGCTATCCGGGCCCTGCGCATCCCAAGGCAGGCTATTAAGCCGTCACAGTCCCCGTTTACGTGCACGCAGCTACGTCGTTTTCAGTCGTCATCGGGCCTGTACGCGATGGCCGACACTGCGAAGGTCAAGTTCTCGGCAGGTGCAGATGAGGCCTCCCTGACAGCCGCTCTCCAAGGGCTGCTGGACTCGGCAGGGAAAGGGGGACGCTGGACATTAATTTCCAGCGGTCAAGGGCTGGAGAGGAGTTTTAAGTTCAAGAATTTTGCGAAGACGTGGGTGAGTCTGCAGGAGCCGTGTTCCGCCTTTTTCGATGCCTATACTTCATTATCCTGCGCCATCGGCGCTAAAACGTCGTTTCGAAAACGGCTTTGTATTATGCCCAGGACGTCTCCAAGGATACGGTTTCCATCATGCCGCAGACTGTTGCCTCGATCCGTCACAATTACCTTGGATTATGAGGAACTCTTGGGCTCGGTTGCATGGGTGAAGTGGTGGTCGAGAGCTCTACTCCAACCCTGTGCCACACGGTTACTTATTCTTCGGTTTCACGCACTTTGAGAAGGCTGCATTAAAGGAGGCAACGTGGGATGATACCTCACCCGTATCGCTATCACCGAGGCCAGGGGCTCAATCGGACTAGCGACGTCACTGTGATGACAAAAGCTATCTCGAAAGAGAACTCGCTGCTACCTACTTGCAGCTAAACGGGACTCCATAATACGCCGGGTTGGCCTCCGAGTGACCAGCCCACCCACGCGAGATGCCTAATATGGCGGTATGCTGCGAATCCGAAAGATGATACGGAGCAATTCATGTCCCAACGTTGTTGTTCTGACCCCGACACAGCCTGTCTCCCATGTGGCAATACACGGGTCCCTTTGTAGTGCTGATTACCTATTCCCTATAATGGCAAGATGTTGCACTAGAGCATGAACATCATGTTCATAAGCATACGTGGCTGACTTGCGCCTCCACAGGACTTCATGACGGCCGTCTCGCTGCAATGCAAGTTGAAGAACCACCACCCGGAGTGGTCCAATGTATGTACATAAAGCCCCTTTCGATGTCATGTTGCGAAGTTCGTCAAGTATCTTCCCGTGCCAACTTTTCCTTCATCCTACTCTGACCCAAGCAAGCCTCTTACTCCATCATACATTACGCGTTACATCACCCACTTCAACCATAAACCACATACAGGTTTGTCATTCGACGCAACATTTCTTGTTGTTGATACAGTAGGTAGTATGAAGACAACAGGGAAATCTACATGAAACACACAAAGTAACCAACATCTTCCCCGCTAGCGGCCGGCGCGGCTGCTGCATCGAGCGTTGACTGCAGCCTCGCAAACACGCGCCACATCATCGCCCCCCAACACACTTTCCCTAGTTTGTCATCAGCTGAACATCAGACGAGTATTCGCACAAACCGAATCCACACCTATATACAAACACCACCTCCTTGCCGGACCCCACACGCCCCTAATACCATCATATCCTCGTTCACCTCTTCTAACATTCAACTACCTAGGTATACAACACAACGTACATCCGCTGGACGACGCATAACCCCGAGGGCCTATCGGCAAAGGACGTCGAGCTGGCCGGACTCTGCGACGCTCTGGCGCGGGACTTCGGCGAGGTCGTCGTCGTCGCCGTTGATGACGATGATGGCGGAAACACGGCTCTGCAGAGCTGCAGCCTGAGACAGGTGGCTGATCGCGTCGTGGGCGATGCCGGCGATTGCTGCACGCCCAAGAAGACATAAAGTAAATCGGCCTGTGGCCTCCCTCCGGAATAACCCGAGAACACAAACGTAGTTTATGAGGAAAGGTATGCATGTTATATATAGAAGATTGAGGCTATTCGCCGTCGTGATGAATCTCGTAGGGCTGTCGGTGCTATTAACTACCTATCCGGCTTCTCGTGTACTTATTAGCATCCCTCGAATATTTCAATTAGTATGCATTCCTATGCTATACTAACCTTATACCATTGAAAACCATGCGCACCCGCGAACAGCTAAGAAGCTCTGATTTCCTATGAGGCAGTCTATCCTCTAGAGTAGACCGAGAACAACGTAGCTATAGAAGGGCATATCTAGTATATAGTGTTGTCCCCAGGCACACCTGAGGCTGCACAACAAAGAGCATTCTGTATATAACCAGATCAGCCCACGAGGGTGTTTCAGAGACCTCTGCGCAACAACAAGTGTCTATATGACCTACCTAAAAGTACGGGGTTCCTGACATACAGGTCAGAGGACATCGTGTTGTAATAAATATTGCAAGCCTGTCGGCACATTGGCCACCTAGGTGGCTTCTCATGTACCATGAATCCCGCTCGGATGTATGAAGTTAGTTATAATCTTATGCTCCGTTTGTACCGTGAACATTAGTTGCCCCGGTGAACAGCTACGGAGTTTCTGCTTCAAGATCGAGCCAGATAGAAAGAGTATTTTCAAGATTATATTTGTAATATTATTCCCATGAAGGGCTCGATCTTCGGATTAGTCTAGATAGGTTTTTCGTGTCTTATCATTAAAATGTGTAAAACCTGGCCTAGCCAAGTAATTACACCTCCCCGTATTGTACAGACAGTATGCACCTTCGTAGGCCTAACAAGGTCTGTAATCTGGGTATATCCAGTTGATGCCGCTTCAGCAATTCTGTCTTGCGCTGTTGCTCCTAGCGGCTCATGGATCATGTCTATGGTCATATTTTCATTACAAATAGCAATGGGTTGGTGACCCCATTACTATATCCTGTCCTAGAACGCCAACAATTTATTCGGCCTTCTTGCTCTTCATAGCCTTCACCTTCCTCTCCCGGCGGCGCTTGGCGGCCTCGGGGCCGGACTCGGTGTCTAGCATGTAGTCCCACCAGCGGAAGCTCGAAGCGTAGTTGCCAATAAATCGTTCGTGGTGGGTATCGTGGTGCTCAGCTCCAGCCCAGAATGGGAGGAAGTGATGCAAGCTCCAGGGGAAATCATAACCACTGTGAGCATCGATGGCTTGGAACAGTCGGCCAACAATCCACACGTACATGGTGACTAGATGCAGGTCACCGGTCAAGGAAACCCAGAGGATAGGAGATCCGACCGTCCCAAGGGCTAGGAGCATGACCTCGATGGGCGAGGCGTACTCGGCAGCCAAACCGAAAGGTGCAGAGTAGGTGTGGTGAAGCTTGTGGATCATTTTGTAAAGAGGACCGTAATGCAGAGCCCGGTGGAACCAGTAATGCCAAGCATCCTCCATAACGAAGAAAATAGCGATATGGAAGGCCATCTTGCCGAGCGAGGGGAAAGGAACGCCGAAGTCCATGCCGAAGTAGGTCGCAATAGGGTGGAAGAGCCAGATCTGAGGAAGCTCGACAGTGAAGTGACTGAGGAGGACAAGGCTAGCGCATTCCCACTGCTCCTTGAATGTTGGTATTTTTTGCTGTGTTAAGGGTTAGCTGATCGGGCTCCCTCGTTATTTTGTTGAGCTCTATAGTGTGGCCAAACGCACGTTCTGGATCTTGTACTTGTTGAAATAAGGCAGTCGGTCAATGACCATCCAGGGAAGACATCTGCCGAAATAGATAACCTCATGCAAGACGAAACTCATGATGCCGGTGGCAAGCGTGTCGTTTTGCATCCACAGATACCAGGACTATATCAATTGTTCAGCGATTGTAACTCTCGTCGCGAGAGACAGAACTAACAGCCCAGAGGCGCTCGGCGATGTTGAGCTGGACATTGTACTTGGAAACTTCTTCAAAGACGCTGGAAAACGTATCGGGTTGGCTGAAGGCGCCTGCGAGGGTCGCGTTGCTGTGAAAAGACACAAAGTTAGACAAAGCTCGTACAGCAAAGGCGAAGTTGGGGGTAGGTCGGGGAAAGGCGCGTGCGGGGCCTTACAAGGTCGCCATGGTGTCTCTTCTGCTTCAATCGACCAGATGATGGATGCGATACACCGAGAGGAGAGGGTGGTTAGCTGCTTGGATCCGGCAGGAGAGGAGAGAACTTGGGATCCAGAGCGAGGCGTTTTATGATGCTTTAAAGGATACCGGTCAAGCAGAAAATCGGAGGTGTGATAAGGAGGCGATTAGGAGATTTGCTATGCAGGGCCCTGGACCACCCCGGTTGGGGTGGAATGAAGGGCCAATCAGCAGAGGTGCTGCCACAATAAGACCACTGGAGTTTGGACTTTCCGTTCCTTAGAACGTGGGGCGGCCGATCGATGGCTAATCTTATCGCGTTCGTATTCGGATTCCCATGGGCTGTGAATAGGTACTGTACTACGTACCTATCGAAATCGGTGACCCCTTGCCAGGTTCCAATGGTGGCAAACACCTGACCTAGGTAAGTACAGCAAGCAGACAATGACCGCTCCAGGACAAACGATGTACCGAGCCCAGCACAGGCCCGCCTACTGCACACCGATCCATCTGCGGCACCTCCCGCGCAGACATCCCCGGCCCTTCCCTCGCCAGCTGTGACAAGCTGTCCGCCAACGCTAAGGTACTAGTCGCCACATATATGTGGTCATAGCTCCCGACTAGCTTCTCATGACCTCATGCTTCGTACAGTAGCACCTCAATTTTCCTGTGTGTCGAAAAGTACTGTAAATATCGAACGATTGTCAACACAGGTTCCACTTGTGAGAGTGCCTGCACCGGGAAGAGCAACGCCGTCCAGCGCCATATCGCGTTCCGGCCCATATTTGCTCACGCGACTGGTCTGGCTACGTAGACAACGGCGGCAATTTGACCTTCGGGCTTCAGCTTTGTCAGCTCGGGTCCATATTAGCCTCCCAGTCAACCTTGAACCCTCTGGGTTTTCGACGAAGCATTTGCGGCTCTCCTTAGACGTGGCATGATCAGAACAAGGGGATGACGACCTACACGTACGCTTTTGTGCATCGACCCATATGAAAGGTTTCATTTTGCTTAATTAGACACCGCCCCGTTTGAAACAAACATGTCGGTGTTAGCCGAGTAAGTCGAGGCCAGCCGGGCACTCACATTCTCTACCCTTACCCCATGCTGACATCTTCTCAAGCCAAGTTCGACGGTTGGATGCCCACTTAGATGGCATCATCTATGCAACTATAACAAGTCCCCACGCTCATCCCACGAACGAGGTCGCCGCAGAGCTGAACACAGTGCTACACACCCCTCGCGTCAAAGACTTGTTAAGAATCATAAAGGCATTGTCCGCTACCACCGGGAAACAAGCTGTTCTTCCACCTGCTCAGCTTCAGTTCCTGCTCACGCAGTCCAGTCTGCTATCAGATCGGCCTCATGAGGAGATACAGCTAAGTCAGCATGAATCAGACCTCGAGTGGCTGCTGGTCAGCAAGGCCGCCGTCCAAACCTACGGCGTTATTGTGGACATGCTTTTGAACCAAATCGTGCCTTTGAGTGACCACATATGGTACTGGGATGATGTTTTGTCATCGCCACTATCTACCACTCTTTATATGATTCAAATCAGTCCCGCTAAACTTTGGATATGGTTTTCAGAGGTTTATGAAGATAGCAAAGCTCGACTACGACGTTACACCAGCGGCAGTGCTGCCAATGTTGAGTCGGAAGTAGCACATACCAATACCGCTACACCCAGCTTAGCACCACAATGGCGACGATTTTATGCAATTGTTCAGTCAACTATTCTTGAAAAGTCTCTTGCCGATGTCCAGCGACAAATGATGTCGCCCGTAACGCTGTGTCGCACTGAAGCACGAAGGAAACAAGCAAGACTCAAAAAATTGCGGGAAATGACAGCTAGTGGTCTTGGTGTTCTTATCGACGAGGGATTCGCATTCACCGGTATTGGGGCCGATGATGGGAGAAGTGACAGCGAGCTTTCTCTGCCCGACAGTCAGGAATGGAAGGGGGTAGTTGAAAGAAGTGTGGCGCTCATGGACATGATGCTCCGTGATGTTCTAGACCTGGACCTTAGCACTAATCAAATGGAAGATAAGGTATTTGCCGCCGTGGCTGAGGATGCACTATGTATCCAAGCGGAGGAAGACGACTATAACCGGCCGGTTGTTGTTGCTAAGCGACTACATGCGTTATTAGACGAGCAGCTACTCTCGAACACCATGACAGCAAGGAAACTTGTGACAAAGAATGGACGGCCTTCTCGTCTGGTTAGATATTGGCTTCCTGCGACTGCCCTTCTGCTTTCTTCAACCACGATTCTACGGATATTCGTCAATAGGAGAAAGGAGATCCTAGATTGGGTCCAAGACCTGGGCTCTACTATCCGCGACTTTTGGTTCAATTGGGTCATTGAACCGATGAGAAAAGTCATAGGAACTATTCGTCATGATGCCAACAGTGAGATAGCCATCATGAGCCGGGATAGCCTCAGGGTAGACAGGGAGAGCTTAGAACGCATGGTGGTGGACTTTGCTGTTGACAAGTCTACTACTGCGACTGGAGCTCCATCAATATCGGAGACACAAATTGCTGAGATCCGGGCCAAGGTCCGAGAGGGAGATGTGACACCTATTCTTCGCGCCTACGAAAAGGACCTTAGGAGCCCCTTGATGGGTACTGTGCGTGGCGACCTTGTCCGTACCCTGCTCATCCAGGTTCAAAGGACGAGGGTCGATGTTGAGGTTGCGATGAGTGGCATAGACTCTCTATTGAAGAGTCAGGAGCTGGTTTTCGGCTTCGTCGGGCTCACTCCTGGCATATTTGTTTCCATCGGAGTAGCGCGGTATCTTCTCGGTGCCTTCGGTGGGCGGAGAGGATATGCCGAGACGCGCAAGGCAGGTAGATGTGTGCGTGTTCTTCGAAACATCGATCGCGTCTTTTCGGGGGCAGCGCCGACGCAAACCAATGTTCTCCCATACAAAGACCACGGCCTACTCATAGCCGAAGTCCACGTTTTGCGCCAACTCGCCCACAAACTCCTTCCCGCAGACATCGAGAAGGACTTTCTGGAGGATTTAAATGACCTTGCCAACCTCAGAGGCGTCCAATACCAGCAGCGGGTTCTAGATCGAATCCGGTGGGCTTATTCAAAGTGGCTTAGATAGTACAGCAACTAGATATAGTCAATCCAAAAATGTCCCGACCGGTTTTGTTTCAAGTCTTAATAGACTATTAGAACTATAGCAAAAATCTTAATCTCGAAATAAAGTAGTAATAAAAAATATTATTCTTAGATAAGAATGATTTAATTATTACACAAGTATCATTTTACTTTTACTACTTTTATAATAAACTCTTTTTTTATTGTCGGGGGGGGAGGGGGTTGTTTTTAAATGTATATTTCTGGCCCTACAATAAAATCGGCCGCGACTTACCCCCCCAAGCTCACTGTAGCATAGCATAGCATAGCAATGATGGAAATTTTAGGAATACGAAATATGATCTTGTTCGGCTATCGTTTATAGGACAGCAATGTACTTGTACTGCCATGACAGTCCATAAATCATATTATTATGAGTTAGCCGATAGGGTCCTGATGTTGCTCATTTCTCCCTATCTATCCTAACCGCATTGTTGTCACTTACAACGGCTGCCAATACATCTGCAGCGACACAGCCTGCTCTGTCGTGTAGATGACCCCCTTATCCTGACCACTCGGGGCGGAGGCCGCATAGAAAGTCGCGGCACCATCATAGGTAAGATACGTGCCGTCATAACCGAAGCTGCTCGCCACAAGGCCCTCCGCGCAGCTCAGCGACGCATCGCTCAGCACCTGACACGGACCCTTACCCGTCTTTAGCGTGAAGGTCTCACCGCCGCTGCTCGGCGCCGCCGTGTACGTCGCCGGCGTACCATTCGCGCGATACCAGTTCCCCGTGCTGATCACGAAACCGTCGGGCTGGACCTTGACGTAGCCCTTTCCGGAGAGCGCGCCTGGCGTGCCGGTCGGGACGGGGGTGCTGGTCGGGGTGCTTGTCTTCGTTGCCGTCGTGGTCGTGGTCGTGGGGAGGGTGGTGTACTTAGGCAGATACCTAATTCCAGTCGAGGGACACGTCGACCCCGAACCCACGGGGTCCACGGCCTGGAACGTGCCGCTCTGCACCGAGCCCCGCACGTGGTAGTGGTACCACAGCTCGTTGAGCTGGTTCCCGCTACACCGGATGACGGCGTTGTGGCCGTGGTGCGCTGTCAGGACCGCCTGGATGGAGGCGAGCGTGTACGTCCGGTTCGTCGAGGGCACGATGCCCGCGGCGGCCAGCCAGTCGTACGTGGGCAGCGTCTCGAACAGGCCCACGGCGCGCGTGAAGTAGTCGGCGACCTCGTCCGTCGGCTGGTAGTCCGCGGCGTAACACGCCGGCTCCAGCGTGCTGATGCAGGTGCCGTGCTTGCCCCACTCGTGCTCCCAGAACGACTCGTCGTCGCCCTGGTAGTCCTTCCAGTACGTCTGCATCGTCTTCAGCGTGCACGGCGCCTTCTCCGCCAGGATCGCGCTGATGTTCGTGTACTGCCGGTTCTGGTCGCAGTACTGCTCATACGTCCCATCGCAATTGTCAGGCCTGTAGTCATGTTAGTCGAGGTTATGCCCTGATGGTGAGAGTCTAGGGCGGCGCAACGCAACGTACCAGAGTCCGTGGACCGTCCATGAATCTGCGGGTCCGGTGGAAGGGGCCGTGTCCCAGAATTGCGTGAGCAGAATATCACCACCCGGCGCATTGAAGCAGCAAAGGTCGCCCACGGCCGTCGTGTTGGAGCAACTGAACGGCAAGTTACCGGGACAGGTAACGGACCCGGCCATGGCTGAGCCGATGGCCAAAGCGGCCTCAATCAACGCTATCCGTCGCAACATGTTCACGATTCACGGCCGAGACACTTTCTTCCTTGCCGACTCCGTACAGAGAGATCGAGTATCAACTACCGTACACCAACCAGAGAGGAACATCATTGCCAACGACGGCAGGGGAATTCATCTCTTTTGTAAGAAGAGGCCAGCCCGCCCCGTCCATATTCTTTATTATCGCCAATCAATTGGCGTACAATAGGTCGGGCTAGATTTTCGGGCCTCCCTAGATCTGCAGAGCGAGCTTCCTCTTCGGGACGTATTGGCCCGTTGGTCGGGATGGTCCGTCCACCGGCTCTGAGGACTTCAGCTGAGGGCCCCGAGCGCTGTTGCATTTTGCCTCAACCGTACCATGTGCTGTATCCACGTGATGGCAACCTGTTTTGTAATTTGCTGCAGATTCTTGCCGAGGAGGTTGCGTACGGCTTGGGGAATTAATGATCAGAGAACTCCACCGTCTGATGTCCCTCCACTTAGTAGCCTTGAAGGTTGAGAACGTGTTCGGTTTCGGCCGCCGACTTGTGGACGACTAGCTGACCGACATATTGGCTCCAGACTACCTAAATGGCGTGCAGAATGAGGTAAAGCTAGCTTGCATTACTTTGCAGAAAAACCGATATTAACAGTTTTAGTATCTTTCCATCACTGTACGGTATAAATGCAAAAGAAAAGTGTACTGTAGATTAGGCGAGACAAAGTTCAAATACTTATTGTCTGTTACGAAATGCATCGGCTACATAGTAACTACATAGTAGAAAGTGTCTCGGATATCTCATTAGCACCAACCCCGCGGCGGCCCGCTCCGACTTCTGATCTCATGTGTACGTAGGCAGCTAAAGGCCAACTTACCTCATTACCACGCCCATGTGAAGGGGCCTTGATGGCTAGTTTATAAGCGCAAGCCTCATGTTGAGTATTATATCGAGTATGTAGAACCAAGACATCAGATAGTCCTTGTAACTAGCACTTCCTATTTTCTCACACATATTACCACCAAATGACACTGTTCTACACGACTTTTATCTCAAGGCATCCTTGGTGAGGGGATCACAAAAGCGTCACTGTGAGATATCCGAATAGAAGATCGTGTTAGTCGATTCGGCTTTACCAAGGGTTCTGGTACAAATTTAGCAAACCTTTCCGTGATACGTAGTCGAATAGAATTTCCTACGTTGATTAATATAGAGCTACCGTTTTCCCCTTGTGTCCCCTGATCTAGAACCCAATGACTTTGTCCTTTTCACATGACCGGAAGGCTTCTGCCTGGTGTATGGGCCCCAGGAACTTTGAGATCTAATGTTCCGATTCCGCAGTCCTGTCTAGGCTCCTCCGCATATATTCACCTACTGCACTCTATATTTTCAAGTAGTTGCGGGCGGTGTGCCAACGTCTACCTGATGCGAAATCAAAAAAGAATAGCAGACTCTCCCCAACTTGAAAACTTACTGGCGACCCTGTTCCTCCTATCTGAAAATAGAACTATACGTACCCAGCATGTGACGCATAGGTTACGCTTGCCGCTCCACGAAACCCTCGACAGTCTGTGCATTCATGGCTGCACGTAGGCTGACTAACAAGACGTATGTGGCTTATCGTCTATCGTATACCGCTTTCGGAATTTTAAGCTACGGCAAGAGCTAGGAGAAGAATGCTGCCGTAGCCTGGGGCCTTGCAGGTGTCTTAGCTGCGGTTCTTTGCCGCGCCACCATCTACAAACACTATCAAACGAGTGCGCTACATGACTATGATTTGAGTCCAAAGAGAGTGATAAGAACTTTCTTTTTATCTCGTTTAGGCATGATGACGTCGGTCAGGCAAGGGTAAGTTCGGAGCGTCTGGAAGTACTATGCAAATGCGCATGACATGAACAACGAATTGGCTTGAGATATGACGATTATATAAGACTTGAATTCATCTCGAAGAGTTGCGATAACGATGCTTGTGGGTCGCCCAAACGAATGATGGATAGATAGAGCGATATGAATTAATATATTTTACGTATTGCGTACCTTACTCTCCGCTATTCAGAGACGCTGTTGGCGAATACTCAGGTACCAAATCAAGCAAGACTAAGTACAGAGAATCATGTATCGCCAGAGTGATCACGATTCAGATGATCCGGTAGTTCGAGCTGTGTTGTGTAGATAGTACCTTAAGTACACCTTAGAAGGCGGTACCTTTAAAAGGGCGCCTGGTTAGGCAGCCTTAGAATGCTCCAGGTGCCGGGTGGCGTTCCGGTGGTTGAGTTTAGGTACAAGGTAGGTAGGTAGGTAAGTAAAAAAGTCAGACAGCAGCAAAAGGGTACCTACACTCCATCATCCACCTCTAGGCTACAGTACAAAAGTATCGACCTAAATACTATGTAGGTACTAACCTGTTTAACGTGATCATTTCCATTGCGCTCCGGACATGTGAGTTCCAATTACATGTACATAAACTCGAGTGACATCGTCCCCGCCGTCTCTTGCTCAGTCTGTTCCCGTCCCTCATTGTTGTTCACGCTTTCGCCCCAGCCCCAGCCCCAGCCCCAGCCGTTGGTTCAGCATACCGAATACGCTAACCATCTTAGACCATACAGTATTCTAATACCTAAAACAACCCCCGGCCGCCTCGTCATAGGTCCTTCTCGCAGTGCTACTCCGTACACGTAGTCCATCTCAGTTCATCTAGTACTGAGCCAGTTAGACGATCCATCTGCGCCAAGGCTGCATGTACTACTGCTGCTTCTGCCATCGATCCCGCCGCATCTGACTGACTGACAGGTTACAACTTGCAACCGACGACCACACGGCCCTCATCCTACCCTGTCTTGTCCTAGCCTGTCTTGTCCTGCCTGGTCCGCCACCATCCCGAACACCAACGCCAATTCGACCTCGACCACTCACGACCACTCATCACCCAGCGCCGCGTGTCGCTGGTCCTACTCAACCACCAACCCAACCCGACAACCCGACAACCCGACACCGTTGCCGTTGCCGTTGCCGTCGCTGTTGCTGCCCCGTCTCCAACCCGTCAGACGAGCCTCCTGTCCTCTTCACCATGTCGGGGAACCGCAACTATGATTTCTTAGTATGTCCACCATTCCCCTTCGAGGAGGATCAAACGACCACCCCCTTTGCATGCCTTCTCGCTCCACCCCGAGATGCTCCAACTGCAGACCTGGTAGATTGGAATTAGAATTGTGATTGGTATTGGATGAGGAACATGGCTGATCGGGGACTGCAATGGACAGATCAAGCTCCTGCTAATCGGCGACTCGGGCGTGGGTAAATCATGCTGCCTGCTACGGTTTAGCGAGGACTCTTTCACGCCCTCTTTCATTACAACCATCGGCATCGACTTCAAGATCCGGACCATTGAGCTAGATGGCAAGCGTGTGAAGCTGCAGATATGGGATACTGCTGGCCAGGAACGATTCCGAACCATCACGACAGCCTACTACCGCGGCGCCATGGGTATTCTCCTCGTTTACGACGTCACCGACCAAAGATCATTTGAGAGTAAGCCCGCCTTCCACGTGTCCTGTTATCTCGTATAAGGCTTTCCCGGAATCCTCGGTGGGCCGTACATGAGTTGTACGGCTAGGATATCCCAGTTCTCTCGGCAACGGGACGCCGTTTGTCGAATTGGGTTTCCACACCGGCTAACATAGGCCTCTGCATAGATATCCGAACGTGGTTTGCCAACGTAGAACAACACGCCACCGAAGGTGTCAATAAGATTTTAATTGGCAACAAATGCGACTGGGAAGAGAAGCGTGTAGTATCAACAGAGCAAGGCGAAGCCCTAGCAAATGAGCTGGGCATCCCATTCCTCGAGGTCTCAGCCAAGAGCAACATCAATATCGACAAGGCATTCTACAACCTAGCGGCAGACATCAAGAAGCGGATCATCGATACTGCGAAGACAGACCAGTCGTCTTCTAACGTCCCCGTCGGCCGTGCGGCTACGGAATCTGGTGGCAAATGCTGTTAAAGAAATACCGTGTTTGGGGGGGAATGAAATACAATGTCTGGAGGAGATGGAGATGTGGTAGACAGGAAGAGGTGGAAGTCTGAAGCAGAATTACATGAGCACCCTGCCGTTTCGCCGTCCGTCGAGCTCGTTGGTATAGCTTCAAATGCGGAGTGGAGGAACTTAGCGTTGATATCATGTGTCTCTTTGAGCGTCGAACAATAGATCCAGGGCATGGGTTACAGAGAGCGAGAGCGCATCGCACAAGGAGGAGCTCCCGAATATCGACGGTCTTGTCTGTATTATCAATCAGAGGGAGCAATCTCGTCGTTTTGGGGGATTTGGCCAGAAAGGAGCGTGCTTCGCGATAGATATTCCCAGAAGCATGAAAGAACCGCACATTGCCTTACCTTCGGGAAACATGGGGCAAAATTATCGTCTGTCGGAGTTTGGTTGATATGGGCCTTAATACACTTTATTTTCTCAGCACCAGAACGTCTTCACGTGGGATAATTTGATAACTATAGCGGACCGTCGATATTATACGCATATTGACTCTTGAAATTGGATTTTGTAATAGGTTGAATGGATGTCTCTATAGTACGCACCCATGAAACTAATTAGGTAGGTAGGCCATTTCCACCTCACCAAAGAACCGTCGCATTGATTATTCTACTTTCCTCCCACGAAGGCTGACCTTTCCCGCCGCCGCCCATCCGCAACCTCAGCTCGCGACGATGCCAGTTCTGTACAAAGCGGTGGGCTTCCGCTTTATCCATGAAGGGGATGATGAACCGAGGATAATGTTTGCGCCTCTCGTTGCCCCCTTCCGCCTCATATACGGCATTGACCGTGCTCTCCCCTGAACCATTGCCGTCCTTATAATCGCCATCCTCGTCCTTCAAGCCTTGCGCCGAGGTCTCGTTGACAAAGGGCTCCCTCGTGCTATCCGCCTGGGCCTGGTCCTTTGCCTTGACAATGCTCTTCCCGAAGGGTAGTATGCCATTATCGAGGTCGGCGATGCGCCACGCGAGATTGCGGCGCGCGCCGTCGTCCTCGATGGCGCGGCGGAGGGCGTCGAGCGTCAGCCGGCCGCCGTCGAGACGGACCAGGACCAAGAACTCGGACTTGGCGTGCGCGGCGAGCTGGCCGACGAAGCTGCCCCTGAGGTAGAGCTCGGGGCTCGCGCGCGACAGCTGCACGTGGAGGCGTTGGCCGGGCGGCACGAGCGTGAACGAGCGCAGCAGCGACGCCACGTCCTCGCCCGCCTCGGTGCGCCGCAGGCCCAGCGGCAGGGGCTGCTGCACCGCGTGCCAGCGCCCGTGGTGCGCGCCGGGGACGTACGTCTTGCCCAGACCCCACAGCTGCTCCAGCCGGTCCTTGTAGGCCACCGCCGCCTCGTGCGTGTCGAAGAGGACGAAGTAGTGCCCCTTCGGCTCGAGGGTGTGGGGATCACGCGCCTGGATCACTGGGCGACGAGGGTTAGCCTGTCCTGAGCTCGCTCCTTATAAGTAAGGTCTTGAGGTCAGGTCGTTAGGGGATAGTTGAATGAAGAGATACTGAGAAGTGTCATGTCATCGCGGATAGTGTTGTTGTCCTTGTTACTTACCTTTAACGATCCCGCCTACCCAGCCTTCGACGTGCTTCCCCTTCATCCCGAGACGCAGGAAATCGCTCTCTACCAAGTTCTTGCTCGCGGCCCCGAGGATCAGCATGCCCTTCGCGCCGAGGGCCTGGGAGTAGAGCTCCGGCGACTCCGGCGCCGAGAGGTCTCCTTCATCTCGCAGCAGTTCCTCGGGCACGGCGAGACGGGAAGATTCGTTGAGGTCATCGAAGAGCTGGGCCACCCAGGTGTTCTTGGGCGCGTTGTCGGGATCGGAGGCGCGTTGTATCTTCGCTCGCGACTTCTTGGCCTCATCTGGGAAGAGCTGTTCGAAAAGCGACGGCTTTGGTCTCAGTGGAGCTGCGGATGAAGAAGAAGCCTCATGCTGGTGGCCGTTGCTGTTGCTGCTGCTGCTGCTGCTGTTGCTACGGCTGTCACCGTGGTAGTGGAAGGACGCGGGAGAGGTGGTTGCGGGTGGCCATGTTGCAGCTACCGATCGCAGGAGAGGCCGATGGAGCTGTCGTACGAGCATGAGGCGGCGTGCTGCAGTGCGCTGCACATCGTAGAGCTTCAGATGCCGGGTTGGGGAGGTCGGGAATCCATACAACCTGAAATTATAGAAATTGGTTCTATAGGGAATTGCACTGTACCTAGGTACCCATATTATGTCCACGGTATAGCAATTTATGCTAATCTGGAGGCCTTAGGCTCCTTACCTACCTAGGTAAGTCGAAATAATAAGACTTTGGTCACAGATTATTACCGGGTCGGATGTTACAGTTGAGTCACTTATAAAGTGAACTAAATCATACCATGAGTTTATGACGGAACGGGATGGTGAGATCTTGATTCATCCGTCATCGCCCGTTAGGTGTTATGTACAGCATATGGCGATATATCCATGATGTACCTGGGCAAGGGTGCAGTTATTAGTTCCAATGGTTACTAGATACCTAAGGATCTTGAGCAAGTCCTTCCACGGTAGTTTTCCCCGCAAAATCTAGACTACTTAATTCGACAATAGGGGAAGATGAACTGAAGGTGTTCATGCTTGGTGAACCTGAGGAAGGATTACTACCAGGAAAATCAACTTGTTCATAGACGTAGTATGCAACTAAAAACAATAGCATGTCCACTTTATGCGGCTAAACACTATATACCTAACGACAGGCTCAAGTATTAGGGCAAGCTGATTGGCTGTTGTGGTGCAGTGAATGTTCAGTCACCAGAGCCTCTACAAATTGAGAGTGACACACTCTTTCGACTATGAATGAGACGGCGCCGATATTATTACATCTTGTAATAAGCCGCAGCGAAAATGAAAGACGAATACAAGACGCGCATCCAGCCGACGGATGTGGTCGGGCAGAAAAACCCAACCCACAAGAACGCCGCTAAAATATTTATTCATCCCTCAACTTTCGCGCAAGCTGGACTTACGACAGGAAACTCTTGTCGCGTAGAATTTAACGGTGTGCAACGGGAGGCTATTGCCTGGCCTGGCGACTCGAAGGTCGCCAACAATATCGCTTCTATCAGCCGGGTTTTTCAGAGTGTCGCAAATCTCGAGCTCGGTCAAATTATTCGAGTGATTCCTGGGGGCCCGGTGCCAAGTGCTCAGCTTGTTGTAATAAGAGAAACAACTTCCGATATTCCTCCTCTGCCTGACTTGGGTGCCGAACATGAGCGATGGAAGCATCATCTCGAGTATAAACTTGGTTGGTTTGACTTCCTCCATCCGAATTATAGAAACTAACTATAAACCCAGAGCTCGCAGATTATATCTTACCTGGTACCCCGTTTGAAGATGTGTTCCTGAGGGGCTCCCAACGCTCTTTTGTCGTTGAGTCCGTCAACGGAAGTACAAAGGGGGTGGCAAAATACGATCCTACTACTACGGTGGTCGAAATCTCTAATGATGAAACCGCTGGCGTTGTGGGCAAGCTCAAACTTGAGCCTCTTCCAAATATAGCCCGGCAGATTGAGCAGTTAAATGACTTCTTTGACGAGTACGATATCGAACTGGAGAACAACGCAATACCTCCCTTTACATGTGGGGTTGTCATCGATGGCAGCCATGGTACCGGGAAAACGATGCTCCTTGACCATATCGCCGCAACGCGCTGGGGCCGAGTGGTGCAAATTACCGAAGACGATAAGCCTTCGGCAATCCAGAGTATCTTTGAGACTGCTGTAGAGCAGCGAGGTGCAACGATAATCCTTATTGACGATATTACTACGCTTATAGGGAAGAGCAATGCAAACCGACCAGGTTACATTAAAGCGATTAAATATGGTCTTGATGTGTTGGCCAAGAAGGCACAGGCGGACAACAGACGACCTAATGTCCTGGTGGCAGCTACTTGTCTCGATTATCTGGATGATATCCCATACGATCTTCAGCGTCCTGGTCGGTTTTGGCAACACATCAGCCTTCCTACGCCGGACGTGCCTGGACGAGCAGAGATTTTGCGCTCAATGAGGCCACCATTTCCCCCACAAGACTTCGACAAGTGTATATCAGATCTTGTAGATCGGACACATGCATTTACTGGAGGCGACCTACGCAACCTCCTTGCCAAGGCCATGCAAGCACGAAGGAAACGAGTGGCGTCGCAATTGGACATGCCTCTTGAAAATGAGGATGTCGCAAAGATATTTAAGGAAGTCCGGCCGTCTGCTATGAGAGATATCAATCTTAAACCGCCGACAATACATTGGAGCGACATTGGTGGCTACGAGGATGTTAAATTGGCTCTGCAAGACGTGCTAAGAACTCCTGACGTATGTTCATCTTTCAAATTCTAGGTTGCCACAGCTAACAAATGAAAATTATAGGGTCTCCAAGAGAACCGCTGGGTGCCGACGAAAGGCGTTCTCTTATACGGCCCTCCAGGTTGCTCCAAGACCATGACTGCACAAGCCATGGCAACAGAAACCGGTTTCAACTTCTTCGCGGTTAAAGGCGGAGAGCTTCTTAACATGTACGTCGGAGAGACGGAGCGATCGATCCGCAACATCTTCAAGCGAGCTGCCGAGGCGAGCCCGAGCATCATATTCTTCGACGAGATCGACTCCTTGGCAGGCACCAGATCGACCGGCCCAAGCGGCGGTGGCGGCGTCCAGGCTGTCACCACGCTACTTACGGAGATGGCGGGTTTCGAGGAGCGGGGCAATGTCTTCGTCCTCGCCGCCACGAACAGACCGGACGCTCTTGATCCCGCGCTCTTACGCCCCGGTCGATTCGACGAGTTGATCTACGTACCCCTCCCGGACGTGAAGGCACGTGAGGCCATCATTGCAAGGATGGCTAAAAAGCTCATGTTTAAGGACATAGACGTGGAAGAGCTGGCACGCATGACGGAGGGGTATTCAGGTGCTGAGGTGTCGAATATATGTGGCAGTGCGTTTAGCAGGAGCAGGGGAGCCGGGGATAATGCTACTGCCATGGAGGTCCTAAAAGAAAAGATCAAAAGCACGCCTAAAGGTGTTACGTATGAGCACTTGAGCTATTTTAATAACTGGCATAACGCGAGGAAAGGAATATTTTAGAAATATAAAACTCCTGTTACAATTAAGCGGTAGTAGTAACTAACTCTTTTGAAGGGATACTCTTACTAAGACACTGCCGATATCAAGTGATATTATCCAATCAGTGATCTACTTCGGGAAGACTTATACCAGCGTTAACCTTCCCCTCGGAGCTTATAGCACTTAGGTGGTTAACATCGAAAGAGGACGCGTTTTGTTATGTTATATACGTAGAACGAAGACAACGCCATGGAGATAGATGGTACTAGTCAGCAAGGTATTTCAAGACACTTCGCACAAGGGCAACGATACACATATCTACCTATCAATGGGACCGCTGGCGGTGTACTCAGTCATCATATTACAAATATGGGAGCTTAACTGATCCACTGCCTGGCTCATCGACGAGGGAATCATTGAGAGCTATATAGAGGATACAGTTTATGTATCCAGTGCTTATGCCAACTCAATGTTCCCTTTCAATCTCCAGTTTGGCTTTAGAGCATAATGTTCGCATCCCCCTAGAAGTTCCAAAGCGCGCTTTGGTAATCGAGAACGGAGGTTATGACCCCACGGATCCATGTCTGACTTTGGCTCTCGACGCTGTCCCATTGAGTCCTTATTCCAAGCGGTTGGATCGGACTCAACGTTGAAGTTTGCGTCTAACCTTGACCCTGACTAAGAACCGGAGGCTGAATCGTACCTTTTTACATTTGCGAGATTGCTTCGAACTCGTTTCGATGCGGCCCGGGCTCCATATGCGTCGAACATCTCCATTTGCCGAGCGACTGGTGGTCGGCCGATATACTAAGAATGAGGAAGTACTATAAACTATAAAAATTTTCCCCTTTTCTTCGTTTAGGTGGGGTTTTGAACTCCTTACAGTGTTATATAGACTGCTAACATGATACAGCGGCGGACCCCGTGGCCAAGATGTTTCCCTCGTCGGCATTGATGTTAACGGAGTTTTGTCTGTGCTCATCGCACTTGGTGAATTTCAGATGAATCCCAATGTCTTAGCCGCCAGCTTTGTTGGCTGGTATAAGTGATGCACCCTAGATGTGAACACTGGTCGGATTTGGGTGTAGAGTGTATCATAATTGTGGTATATGGTTGAGGTCCTGGGCTGATACCGATACTAGATCAAAGAATGCCATATTTGCTATTGCAATCAAGAGCAAGAGCTTTCTACCACCTGCATCGGGTTTATTGGTCCACTGGGAACTTTTCGCGCGTCGGCTCCTGTGCCTCTGTGTCATTTTCAACCACTTCAGAATATTAATGGATTATAGTAGGATCGCAAACATTGCTAACAAGTCGGCTGCTGCTAGTGAGCTATAATGGCAATTAATATGTTGTACAATCGACTACCCGCTTATACGGACATTGTCTTGGCGTCGAGCAGTAGCATGAATTGGTTCATTGTATTTTATTATTTTAGGAATGGTCGGCGAATGCACTCCGCATCTAGCGCATTCGGAGGAATCCTGGATCTGGGTAAGTATCTTTTCCATGTTAGATAGTACGCTGGCCGAAGCACTTGGCTATGCACAAGTAAATAAATAAATCGGAGCAAAATGGTCTACTCGATTTTCCATCTCCGGCTAAAAGCTGCCAGTGACAATGAGAAGAAGAATAAAGAACTACAGTGTCTTATTATTCCCTTGATCTGCGGTGTAGATAGAAGCTTATCTCTAACCTCTTTAGCCTACAAACTTACCTACTATGCACACGTGAGGCAGCGGTAGGTAATGGCAGCGCCCAATCACGTCTCGTAGGTCGCTAGCCTGCTGCAGCACACCGCAGCGCACTAGACACAAATCTGACAGGTCAAAGAAAGATCAAGGAAGACCCTGGTTGCATGAATTGCATCATCAAATGCCATCTACATACATAGTACTAAGTACTGTAGTAGGTTCACCTCGACCAACCAGCATCATTTGAGGTCTGGTATCCTATGAACTAGTATACTGTGATATTGTTAAATATCCAATACTCCAATATCCAACATCCAACATCCAACATCCAACATCCCCCATGCCTACATAATTAGTCAACGATCGGGACGAGAAGCGTATACACACCCTACCTACCTAGGTACTCTCGAGTAGGCAGGCTGAGACCGACACCATCTCACGAGTCACGAGGCACACAACACGGGCACAGAACACCGGAACACAGCCCCCGGAGCACCTTCTCCTATTCTCCTCCCCCGCGCCGTATGCTGTTCAGCCCTTGGAAACCAAGACACCGGCAAGAAATGACGATCATCAGCGCGTCCCGCATTGTGTTCACCCTCGAGACTATTGCGCGGTGACAACCACGACCACCACGACCACCACTGCCACTATTCCTGCCGCTTGGGCTTGGACTCTAAGGATCCCTTGCTTCCCAAAAAGCGGGACGATCCCATTGACGACGGGACGAGACACCCGCCCACTCCCTTTGATGCAATAGTGGTGTCCCATATTCCGCTACTACACGGCTCGTTATATCGATACACGCATCCGCCATTCCTCGTCACCACCATGTCCTCGCTGGAGGCCAAGATAGTTGTGCTCGGGTCTCAGGGCGTCGGCAAGACCTCACTCGTTACACGTTACTGCAAGGGCGCATTCAACCCAGCCCAGACGACGTCCACCGTAGGCGCAAGCTTCATGACGAAGCGCGTTGTTGACAGCGACACCGATACCATTGTACGGTTGCAAATCTGGGATACAGGTAACAATACTCTTGATTATCTTGGCTCTGTCTCTTTCGCTAGTTTCACTGATGCTAATCGACTTCCCCTGTACCAGCTGGCCAAGAGCGATTCCGCTCGATATCACGACTCTACTACCGTGGTGCCAATGCTTGCATTCTCTGCTACAGCATTACAGACGCGAACTCTTTCGCCGAGATGGGCATATGGTTGACCGAGCTACGCCGGAACCTGCCACCTGATATCGTGCTACATGTTGTCGGCACGAAAGCAGACATTGTTGCCCGGGACCCGACCCGGCGTGAGGTCCCCTTCGAGCGCTGCATAGCATACGTCGCAGAGAACCTAGCCCCTGGCCTGGGCTCCACACCCCCTCCCACCGCAACGCCCGCGGGGCTGACAGGCCTCTCGCTACCGCTCAGCACCACCCAGTCACACACCACAACATCGGGGACCTCGGGCTCGATGATAACGACACCGCTAGGGCCGGCGCCCTCGAGCGCACCGGAACCCCGCAGCCCGAGTAGCAAGCGGAGCAGCGGGTTCTGGGGACAGGAAGTCGGGTGGGACGCGTGCCACGAGATCAGCGCCGAGAGCGGCGAGGGCGTCGAGGAGGTGTTCCGGGTGGTGACGCGCAAGCTCGTCGAGCAGAATCGCAAGATCCAGCAGGCCATCCTAGCCGCCACGTCGACGCCGGGGCTTAGCACGCCCGGCACCGAGACCGAGGGCTACTTCGACGGCGCGAACCCCAGGGGCAGCTTCCGCGTCGGCAAGGACCGGAGAAGCTGGCTCTTCTCCCCCGGGTTTTCACCCGCTGTGACCGTTGAGAATGCGGGGAATAGCGGTGCGAACCAGCAGAGCGGCAACACAGAAGATGGGAACAAGAGAGGTCGGAGATGTTGCTAGTGTGTTTGTCTGGTGGGCTCAGGCATGAGGCGTAGCGGACTGGGGTTGAGACATTACGGCTTTGAGCCGTGGGCATGCGAGACACGCTTGTTCGACAAGGGGGCACACGGGAGTATCCCTTTAGCCCTTGTACTCGTTACAAGTTACGTAATTTTGACCTCGAAGGTCAGCAGTAGCTGGAGGAAAGTTGAAGAAATTCTGGCACTGGACGGATTCATGACTTCCTAAAAGCAACAGGCGCGGGTTAATTGTTTTCGTTGCCTACGGTACAACACGGCACGGTATGGGCATGGCATGGCGAGGCGTTCTTAGGCATGGGTAGGTTGGTATTGCACTGGCATAGGTATAGGCAAGGCTAGGGATAATCCAAGATCACCAGGTGTGTTCTCTTCGAGAGACCTTATCTTCTCCAGATCGTGCTTATTATGCATGTATGAATGTGACGGGTCTATAGAACCCTTTGGAACTTGTTACCTTGTATCCCTTCTGGGTATAGAATAGTGGTATTTTCGAAAGGTGACTGGAGGTAGTTACCGGCCATAGCGCCTGCCATGAATCTCTCCGTCTTGCAGACTTCCAATCTACGTAACTACCTGTAAAGGAATGCATATTTACAAGTACCTACCTCCAGCAGGTGAGCACTGTTTACATGTACCTTACCTACCTACCTCAGCTTAGTAGGCACCTGACCTAATGCACTTTATCTGGGTGTCCAAGTTTCGTATGTACCTTAAGTACTTAGGTTATGTATGTAAATTGGGAGCACCTGCCTACATATCTCCAGATGTCTACCTATACACAAGTTTTGTGCCTATCTCTACCAGCCACAACACATCGAACGCGACCCTTCGTCCTCGTCTCACTCAAGCCAAAACTAAGAACTTTATCCGAACTGTCTACTGCACTGTACTCACCTACCACTTACCCACATAGGCACTTACCTGCTTACTTAGCCAGGCCTCATGGCTACGTCTGATCTGCACAGCAGCCGTGATTTGACACCCCTTCCCCTTTCTACCTTTCTACCTCTCTAGGTATTCTTATGCAGCCATACTAGAGGGAGTCCTTCCGAAGCAGTAAAAAAACCGCCCCAACAGGACGCAGTTGCCTGTCCTGGGTTTGAGGGGGCCTGCAACATCTTGAGGTGGCACGATCGTCATCACCCACCTCACCTCATTCATGTTCACATCTCAGCGCTGCTGATCACATACACACTGCTCACCGGCCATTCTCAGGATCAATGCTTCTCTTCCTTTAAGAAAGCCACCTCTTAACACCTTAACACCTTCTAAGCTATAACTTTAAATTTCACCATATCAACAAACCATCCTCGTCATCGCACGACTACAGTCAACTGTCATTGCCAACTCGAGGAGACGCACCGCGACTGAGGGCTGGCGATGATGGCGTCACTTGGGGGAGTGAGTTGTCCGCCACGTCCTAAGTACACCCAAACCAACCCCTAGACATGAATCCCCGGTAGTGGTACAATAACTTCCTCATGACTAGCCCTCTTTAGGTCTAATGTGGACGAAGGATCTGGCTACAACATTGTATGACCGCAGGAACGAAACACTGACTTGAGATTATCACTAGCTACCACCGGAGATTGCCCTCCAGGTGCTTCGGGATCTGGACATCAGGGATCTAGCTGCGATCGCGGCAACTTGCCGCGGGTATTACGCACTTGCGAATCCTCTGCTTTACAAACTAGAGGTACAGAACCCAGAAAGTTACATCTTCTATGCCGCGGCCGGATCTGGGCATGTCGGTCGGATGCAGAAACTCATTGATGCTGGATTCGACGTGAATCAAATATGGGTTTCTCCATTATCAGGAGCTGACGCCGAAGATATTCGGATTATGGATCTGTGGCGTAAAGGAAGATGCTCGAAAGAGGCAGTCATACTACACCGTCAAGTAGAAAGCGAACGGCGCGCAAAGGCAGCAAAATTCCGATATTGGCATCTTGACGAAATGGGGCATTTTAACTCTACAACAGATAATTCCGACTTGGAAGAAGATATGACCGACTGGGAGGCTCCTGAGTTTCTTGGTGCTTCGAGAAGGACTCTGGAAGCGTACCATATTTTTTGGGCCGCCCTTCACTTGGCTGCCGCCAATGGCCAAGATGAAGCTGTTTGTTTCTTAATAGATAAAGGGGCCAATATCGACGCACCCTCGAAGAAATTTTGCGAATGTCAGCAAGTCAAAGTATATGTGACCTACGATGAGGATAGCCATCTACCACTATGGTCACCACTGCACATGGCTATCTGCCGGGGACATCTGCAGACTGCAAGATTGCTTCTAAACCGTGGAGCTTCGATTTTTGTTGAAATTGATGGACTGGAGGGACTGGAATCCAAATCAGATAGCGTCAGTGCAGATACCTCCGCGGCAGCCGCAGATCCAACTACGAGACCACGAAACCAAAACCGATGTACTGCTCTTCACGCCGCATGCTTTCACGGCGAGTATAGCCTTGTGAAAACCCTGATAGAAGATGGCTATCAATCACAGCTCGAGGTAGAAGACATACTCGGACAGACGCCACTCGCGTATGCCTTCTGTGCCCACCAATATGGTGCGATCATTCCGTATCTACAGAACAAAGGATGTGATATCAACATAAAAGTGGGTAACCCTACCGAGGGTGTGTTCTCCTGTCCGGTAACTCCTCTCATGATGGCCTGTCAAACATGCCAATACCAGGATGCGATCAGACTGGTCGAGCTTGGTGCTGACGTCAACTATGTAAATCCGGAGACCAATGAGACTCCTCTGCATGGTTGTATATCGTCCGCCTTTAATAATAATGATGAGAAGGAGGAGAGCAAAAGAGATAGACTGATCCATGAATTACTAAAAGCAGGTGCTAACGTCAACTCCGCGGGAAAGCATGGATTCACTCCACTGTATTATGCGGCGAACAATATGGATGCCAGAATGGCCAAAACTCTAATCCAACACGGAGCTGATGTTGCAGCTCGTGATTTTGGAGGCGAGACAATCTTAACTTTTGTCTGTAATAGCCTGCCTCACTTAGACTTGGATCTTTACGAACAGGAAATTTTGCGGTTGGTGAACCTTCTTATCTCTCATGAAGCCGATGTAAATGCGAGAAATAGACAAAATCTCACTGCACTGCACATCGTACACGGCCAATGTCTACTACGTACAGGTAGCCTCGCACTCCTCAAGGTCTTACTAAGTCATGGGGCCAGTGTGACTTTGCGAGACAATTCCGGCCTGCTCCCTTTCCACCAAGCGTTTCGGAATGGTCAGCTGGAACTATGCTCACTTCTATTCAGCGAAGAAGTAAAGATTCTGCTCACTGAAGATGATATTAGCGATATGTTCCTTTCTCTTTTTGAACCATACGACCCGGACCACATCAACCCTATCCCAGGCTTATTCAACCTCCTGCTGGACGCTGGGGGCGGGTTTCTTTTATCTCAGCCCGAAACGCTGAAGATGGCGCTTGATTATGGCGCAAAGAATTTGATACCGCTCCTCGTTGACAAAAGAACTTTCACAAGTTTCGTTTCAAATTCGGGTGAAACTGTGCTTCACCGCGGTTGTCAGTCTGGAATATTTGAAAGAAAACCACTGATTGCGCAACTCCTCGACCTGGATATGGAGCTCGACATTAATGCCACAACTGAAGATGGCGAGACATTACTTTTTATATATTTTGCAACACTTCATCAAGGGTATATGGGGTTTGAACGTAAACCTTTCTTAACGGTGAGGCGGCTGCTGGAGCAAGGCGCTGATCCACACCAACTAGTGAACCAAATCCCTCGCGATTCCCACGCAGACTATTTCCATTGCGAACGACCACTAGACGTGGCCATTTATACGCGCCAATACGGCATAGCTAGAACCACTTTGCGGGAATGTCCCATTCAAGGCGACACTTCGCATTACTCCTACCTACATCGTTCGTGCTCATTCCAGAACGGTCCGGCGCATAAGGGACTAGTCAGCTACCTCCTCCAGCGTGGATTTGACGCAAACAGCATATCCTGCTTTGGCGAGACGCCGCTCTTTCATATGCTACACACATTTAAGCCCGGGTTGCCGTCTAGAAATAGTTCTCATGGTGGACTTAAACCCGTCACGAGAACTCGTTATATGGCCGTAGACCATATCCAGACGCTCTTGGAATGTATTGAACTTCTAGAGGATCATGGAGCAAGGTGGAATGTTCGGAACAGCTATCCACGGGACGGTAGATGGACGCCTATCGATGAACTGCAGCACTTGCTCTCCTACGACGGACAACACAGTCGAAGTCGGGGCGAGCTCGATTTTTTGAGAAAACGTCTCAGGAAGAAGGAATGGGATATTGAAGACGTCGGAGAGGACTTTTTTCTCTTTGGATAAGACGAACCCGAGGTATTATAGTCGCAAACGGACACTACTTCTGCACTTACCGCGGCTTTTCAGTCTTAAGTGGAATCTTCTCTCCGTAGCCCAACTACTGGGCTATATTTGGCGGAGCTTGGACTTCAGGGCTTACAATAAGCAAGGATTCATAAGTCGCTCTCCTGATTGCTTTCAAGATGCTGTCAATTAGAAAGACGAAGGCGGGGGAAGGTGAGCTTCTATATGACACGCACAGGCATGCATAGTATGTATGATCATTAAGCAAAAGGAACGACGAATTCCATTAAATTCATAGGTAGCAGAATGAATCGATGCGCGATGCTTTCAAACCTACAATCGGACTGAACGTTCTGGGTTGGTATATTACTTGCATGATATATGATATGTCTAGTAGCTGAACATCAAGCTTGGACCTGTTTAAGATGGGCAGAATGCGTGATTGGTAATTCTCACTCGAATCATGAAAGGTTATCTTGACGGAAATATGGGGGGAGGGGCTAGATACTAGATCTACCGCATGTAGAGTCTTCTCCTAAATAAATTATATTTCAGGGATTGATTATAGCTTAGATGACTTGGGCGTCTTCCACGCCGGTGTTGCAAGAGCATCATACACCTTGTGTCCAAGATTATCAACGGGCACGCCAGTTATATGGCTGCCTAAATTCCGGGTATCAACAAGCGACGGGTTAAGCTGGTCAACGCTTGTACACCCAATGAGACGCATGCCCATTTCCAACTCATCCCTCAGGAGTTGCATGGCGCGATCAACGCCATCGAGGCCGTACGCAGACATAGCGTACAGGAACGGCCGGCCGATCCCGACGCCCTTGGCGCCGAGACACAGGGCCTTGAGGATGTCGGTGGCGCGACGGACGCCGCCGTCGACGAAGACCTCGATCTTGTTCTCGAGGCCCATGGACCGCAGCACCGGCATGGTCTCGGCGAGGACCTCGACGCCGGAGCGGGCGAACTCGAGCTGGCGGCCGCCGTGGTTGGAGAGCACGACGCCCTGGACGCCGCACTCGACGGCCCTGACGACGTCCTCGACGCGCTGCACGCCCTTGAGCACGATGGGCATGCCGGTGATGGAGCGGAACCAGGGGACGTCGGCCCAGGCGAGCGAGGGGTCGATGAAGGAGGAGATGGCGCGGGCGGCGCCCTGCGAGGTGTCGGTCTCCTGGCCGCCCTGCACGCTGGACCCGGGGTCGACGAACTTGGAGCGCATGTCCTTCTCGCGGCGGCCGAGCTGGGGCGCGTCGACGGTGATGAAGAGCCCCCGGCACCCGCGCGCCTCGGCGTGCCGCACGATGCGCTCCGTGATGGCCCGGTCCGCGTTCACGTACAGCTGCAGCCACTGCGCCTGGTCGCCCCGCCGCGCGTCGACGATCTCGTCGAACGAGCACGACGCCAGCGTCGGGATCATCTGCACCACGTTGTGCCGGTGCGCCGCCCGCGTCAGCACCACCTCGCCCTCCGGGTGCCCCAGCTTGCCGAGCGCCGTCGCCGTCACGTAGAAGGGCATGTCCACCTTGGTGCCGAGCATGGTCGTGCTGAAGTCGACGTTCCTCACGTCGACGAGGACCTTGGGCCGGAACCATATACGGTGGAAGGCCTCATGATTCTCCCGCAGTGTCTAGGTTGTTCTCGTGTTAGAAGCGATTCGTTTCGGTGTGGCTGAGAGTTAGATTGAAACCCCCCTCCCTTTCCTTATTATGCTGCATCAAGATAGAAAAGAGAAGGTTGCAAGAACACAAGTACGTACTATTTCATCATCGGCCGCGCTGGAGTAGTATCCCCACGCCGTCTTCTTCATCACGTTCTTGGCGACGGACTCAAAATCCATCAAGTTGTAGCACTGTGAAAGCAGAGGCTTTTCCTTGATGCGCTGCTGCCGCGCGGCCTCATCCGGATCCTCGACTTCCTCCACCCTGGCGACGGTGTTCATGTCGACGGGGCCTAGGTGTTTGGACTTGTCCAGATACTTATCCAGGGTATCTGGCGGGTGAATCGGGTCGAATTCCTCAGTTGCATCTTTGCCCTTTGCATGTGTCTGTCAACACGCGAAACTCTTTGTGTTTGACAGAAATAATACTCACGGCGTATTTTAATATGATCTTCATCCCACCGGGATGTTCTGCATTTCCATATGAGCAACACTGAGAAGTCTTGCGAGCGTCAGTGAGAGAAACAGCGAAAACTCACCGGGTAGAAATTCTGTCACATCGTATGCTTTCCCCTATCAGATTACCTCGTGTCAGCCCCCAACCCGAGCAACATACACCCCAATGGAAGTCTCGTACGTGTATCACGACCCAGCAAGACTCCTTGCTATCGTGTTTCGCGACCTCGGGCCCCGAAAGCGGCGGCATGGCGAAGAAAGCAGCGAGACGCAGACTGTAACCGAATGTTTCGATAATCAATTGTACAGATTCTCTCCCCGAGCTCGGTCAACGGGGTGAAGTGCCGACGATGGGTAGGATCCGGAGATGCTGCCCTGAGCTAATGATGTCACAGCGCCGAAACGAAATAGCAAGAACCTCGGGACTCCAATTGAGAAAACGAATGGGAATTGTAACAGGTCTAAAGGGGACAGACAATAACGTGACTCTACTGACGCAAATGGCCAGAGACAAGAGTTGAGATCACGGGATATAACGCAACACGATGCTAGGGCAATGGGCCGGCACTCGGCTTAAGAGAGGTTTATAATCTAGCTCCCTCGAATTAATTCATGAGGCTTTTCAAATCAGCTGGTGGCAATTGGGGAAGCTGGAGAAGGTTACCGATGGGTGGTCCCATCGTGCTAACGCCAGCGCTAGTCCTAAAACAGAAACCCGGCGCACCGAACCGGAGCCAAACCGTATTTTCGGGGTTTCGGACAAATGGATAACGATGATCTTTCGTCCGGGGGGGTCGCGGGACCTACCCTGTAGATAAAACTTCGGTAAAGTACTGACTATATTTGTTTAACCTGCCTTTGCCTCTGTTGAGAGTTAGGTAGCTTGATCTCAAAGGAACAAGGTCTTAGCCAGCATGCAGCGACCTATCTCTTATACCTTAGATACAGATCTATTGGGGCAACTCTCTATCCATCAGTGCCCGAGCACGACCAAGTTACACGCACGTGTCCCAACTATTACTCTGAGTATTCACAGCACCTCCTGGCCATCTTGTTGCCCTTAGTGAGACTGGAACCACATTTTCAGCCACAAGGTATGCGACGCACCAGTCGTTAGTTTGAAACTATGCTGCTCCACATAGAATATGCTATGTTGTAAGAGAGCCTGGTAAAGAGGTTAAAGTTATCTGTACATTCTCTAGAACGAATTAGGGTATAAGAATTGTACAAATGATATCTGACAAACTGTTTTAACCACCCTCTAACATTAAGTCCTCACCAATCTCTCCTTGCTAAATGGGAATACGTTGAAGCGAATGCGACCTTGGCCTTGCCTTGAGTGCTCGTAACCCTAGCCCTCCCGTGTCCGTGAATTATAGAGAGTCCGGTCTCTTGTCCTGGCTACCACTGCCGCTTCTATCCTCGGCCATGGCAGCAGGCAGGGGCTGGTCTTCACCGCAAAGCTCTTCTAAGGTCTTACGCTTAGTTTCAGGCACGAATATAGTTGTGAAGATGCCGAGCAACATGAAAAGGGCATAGATCTGGAGCACATGGTCGAGCCATGTGCCGCCGTTCCTGTAACGAAGGGTGGCGATGGCGCCCTGGCCGATGATAGAGCCGATCTTGCCCGAGGCGGCCGAGATACCGTGCGAAGTCGACCGGTAGCGAGTGGGGAACACCTCGCCGGGGATGATGAACGTCGTCATGTTGGGGCCGAAGTTGAAGAAAAATTGCGCCAGGACGAAGATTGCTAGTTTGGCGTTACCGGAAATGTGATTGTAGGCGAACCCCCATACGATGAACAGGATGGTTAAGATTATAAAGCCACCCATCTGAATCGGCTTTCGGCCCAACGTATCAAGAGTGGCAACAGAGACCCAGTAGCCCGGTACCGCTCCGGCGAGGACGATAATGAGATTACCGATCGCCGTCTTGTAGAGGACGTCGTAGGTGGAATGGGCGCCAGTGGTGGAATAGCCGATAGTCTCCAAGATGGCCGCGTTGTTGAGAGAGACTCCGTAAACTGACATTGTTTAGTAAATATTGGATGTATCGGATCTTATGTATGGTACTCACATGCTACATCCAAGAGGAACCACGAGCCCGCAGTGCCGAATAGTAGTAGGCCGTTCTTGCGAATTGAATAATGTCGGATGAAATCACTCCAACTGGCTTTGGGGATTTGCATCATCTCCTGGGCAGCGACCCGATTCTGAACACGGGCAACATCGTCGGGCTGGCCTTCACTCCTGCCAGACATATATGCCTTGACGTCCTCCGCGGCCTTTTCTACATCGCGGCCGACATCGAAGGTGTATCGCTTTACTATCTCAGCTTGCATCCTCAAGTTTTGCGTCAGCGGGAACTTACAGGAGTCTCGGGGATAGTTAATCGGTAGTATAGAGCAATAGCTGCTGGGACAGCACCGAATCCAACCAGAGCTCTCCACATCTTGTCGACGGCAACCGCACACCACCCGTCGCATTGGCCGATGCCAGGAGATTCGGATAGCGCCTGCTTAAAGCCGAGGGTGAGGAACAGCATTACAAAGGCACCGGTAAGTTGACCAATGCCCTGCTGAGCAAAAACAGCACCCATCTGATAGAAGAATTAGAGTCAGCTATTCGGGTTCCAGCAGCGGGTGTTTAGGGTTTTTGTTAAAGTTGAACTTCTACTAAAGCAAAACTTTCTCCTCATACATCCCAAAACAGAGGATTGGCAACTTCGGAAATCTTACCATAGCACCACGCCATTTGGTAGTAGCGAACTCAGAGGTGATAATACTGGAAAGCGGGTAGTCTCCTCCAATACCGACGCCAAGCAGCACACGCCAGAAGATAATGAGGCCCACAATGTTGACCGAGGGGGAGCCGGAGGCGAGGGCTTGACCGATGGTTGCGAAGATGATGACGATCAACTCCAGACCATACATCTTCTTTCGGCCGACGTGATCAGCAAGGTAACCAAAGCCGAGCTGGCCGACTACGGTTCCGGCAGAGGTAGCCAGCTTGATCGCGTTGTCGGAGGCCTGGGGAAGTTTGCCCTTTGCGTCTTGAAAGTATACGATTCCCAACATGACATTGAGCAAACTGACGACGAAGATATCGTAGGAGTCGGTAAAGAAGCCGACACCGGCGACAACACACGCTCTAGCACGGTCCACTTGATTAGACTACGAAGTAGAAACACACGCAGGGAGCTGGGCAACACCTACCTCACATGGTACCAGCCGAAGGGGGCCTTGTCGATTTCAGCGAGCGCGAGTCGTCGACGCTCGTTAGGGTCTTGGATGTGTAGGAAATCATTGTGGAAGTTATGGTACGCGTTGTTGCCGCCGGCCGTTTTCTGGGCGCGAGCCGGCGGTGCGTTTTGAGTAGTCTCTTCGGACATGACTCTGTCGGGGAGCGCTATTATAGTGCGACGCAAGTTTAAGAAAAATAACCGAACAACAAGAGAAGAGAATTTATAAGGTATTTAGGTAAATGATTGCGCCAATATACAGTTCCAGAGGTGGGAAAGGTTAATCTCGAGGTGCTTGTCCCGCTCTGACGCACGTACAAAGTCAAAGGCAAAATGAGTCAAGCAGGGAGGGGTGCAGTCGGTTCTGTATTATACCCCTTGGATGAGTGGGATGCCTGGGAAAGTTTTCAACAAAGCCTTACTATGTGCTAGCATGAAGGATGCTAAGGTCCAGGAACTGGGATCGCTTGATCACCTAGGTACGTATCCAGATACTTTAAAAGGACATACGCACGTGGAGCAACCTACCAATGCGCATGTCCAAGGTGTAGATGGAGAGCTGGGAATGGAGAGCTAGCTTGTTAGTGTCGGTGCATAAGACGGAAACGGCGGGTCTGCTGTAAGTATACGATATGGGTATTATGGAATATCTAGTTAACCCTTTCTAACCCTGCGATCTCCCACCCTCCCTCCGGCAACATAGGTCTTTGAGGCATATCGCATTGGCAAGATCGACTGGTGGCATCACGATACTGACTACTGTAGGCTTGAAGATGCCGTTATCCTGCGCTTGGACTGTTTCTTCTCGATACAGATAGATCTGCTGGTACGGTGGTGAAGTGTGAATGACAGGGGCTGTAATGGTGGGCGGCATGATGGGCGTTCCCCAGTCACGGTTCTCCCGGGCTACCATGTCAGATAGTTTTTATGTGCTGTTATTGGCAAGGCACACTAAACCCGGCTGAGCATCGTTTGGAGCTGTTGAAGAAACACATCCTTGACTGGAAGGTGTACGTACCCAATCAACACGTTGCGACACGCCATGGTATGTACTATGTAAGGCATACACGAACTTGCAGGGTGCGGGACATCCGTGTATGTTGCATCGGCACGTTGTAAATATGTCTTGGCTAGTTGGGAGGCCGTGGCTGTAAAAGTCTTCTGCCTTACCGATAGATAGCTTTTGTCCCATCTACTGTAGAACTGCTATGGCCGTCTAATTCAACAGGCAATATGCCAAAACCACGGAGAGTGGAATGTTACGCCGAGCGTCAACCCACGCCCCATGCAATGCGAGGTAGGGCAAGGACATCTGGACGCCTCCAGCGCGCCCCTTCATGCAAAATACATGCAAAATACATGCGCACAAGGGTATACCCGATGAGTGGACGATGGGCTTGCTCTACAAGCACGGGCACTACCGCACAGGAGACCACCGGCTCGGCCGTTCAACGCAGGCTAGTCTGCTTTGGTATCGTGACACGGGCTGGCGTGGGCTCTGCAGCTGCACGCCCGGAGGATCTGCAATGGAAGCCAAATGGAAGGGTCGATGGATGCATCGAACTCACTAACATCGGGGCCGATGGTAGTCTTCCTTTGAGATGTTGTTGGCGACGCTTCGAGGCTGAAAGTAATTCGCATGATATCCCGGTAGCATGCGGAGACACCTTTCCGGATAGGGATAAGTCCCCATTGGATGACCGGCAGACCCATGACGTCACGGGCGAATGAGAGGTGCTGAAAGAGGCACGTTTCCGAAATCCAGCTCTACTATTGGCTGAAAGCGGCGAGCCTAAGCCTCGGCCATCTGAACTCGCTGCAGCTTTGCAACACCAACGCTTGGCTAATAACTTTAAAGAGCGTCATTTCATCGAGTGATGAGGCGTGCCGTGGAATGGCACTGCGATACCGAACACTCGAAACAAGAGTAAGCCAAGCCGGGTAGGTACTACGATGACGGCAGTGCGGCACTGCCAATACTACCCGTCGAGTAGCGTGACGGCACAGGAATGAGCCAAGAACAATAAATTCCCGAAAACTGCGGTACCTCACATCTGCCCAAGAGTTATGGCTGTACTTAGACATGTGCACAAGAACCGAGGGATGCTCAGTTGTAGGAGACACACGTGTCTGGATGACTCTGAAAGGTACGACAGGCTCCACGAAGACCAGACTATGCAGGTGCTCGAACAAACGATTAAGCTCAGCAAGGGACAAAATATATCGCTAGAGAGCCCGAGAATGCCCGTAGCCAATGAGATCCACGCATTCAACCACGCGCCTCTCTCTCTCTTTCACTGATGGAGACGATCTTTTCCGTGGTTCGATGTGCGACAACCGAAGCTGAAAGCTTCTTTTTCAAGCAATAACGCCTTGGGCTTAACTGATTCAGTCACCGAACGCTACACCACAGTTCTGGACCGAATTTTCGGGACAATGGCAGCAAGTGGCGGAAATTCTCGATCCAATGACCTGTGTCTCTCATACTACCTCTCGTAATAGTTATGTGAAATAGAGCTAAGCGAAACAAATCTGGCTTATGTCCCTATACCGTGGCGTTCTAAGAAGGCTAGAGAAGATAAAATGTAATTCCTATGAAGCCTAGGCTTCCAACTAGAGCCTTCAGGCCATGAGATAAAAGGAAACTATTTGAACTTGGTGATTGTCGGATTAGAAGATTCAACAACGATGGACATTATGCGACAGTAAACTAATTTCTTGTATGTAAATTTTTTTTCTTTTTTTCAAACTTGTTTCTGTTAAATCAAAAGTCAAATGCATCGCTACATAGATTCTACGGAGGTTGAATACAGTGCTAGATACCCAACATAGCCACATGTAGCTATATATAGTAGGATATATAGCTAGGAAAACACGACATATCTGGAGATGAATGCATGAGCTACGCCCCCCCACACTAGTGCTGGGCGTCAGAACGCCTCCCTATTGGCACTGAACTTGAGTTGTGTATCTTGAACACTTGTAATTGGGCGAAGGCCTCCAAAACACCGTCGTGGGCTCTGCTGGGCTATGTACGGAAGCCTCTTTGTTGTATTGTTTGTGCAGTTTCGAGTCTCGTGACACTGGGTATTGCGCTTTGCGATGAACTTTATCTCATGTTACATTTGGGCTCGATTGCTTGATACGATGCCTGATAAGTCACCGACAAACCTATCCCCATGTGTCAGCGTAAGATTGTTACTACTCCTTAGCTTCCAAGGCGCCCTATCCAATAAATTCAAGTATCTGCGTGGGATGACTTGAGAGTGCTTCTTGATTCGTGGCCGAGGAGAACTTGTCATAACTCGACATGCCTGCGTTCTAGCATGATGGAAGAGATGAAACGTGTGGCAAAAACCAAATTATTATTTTCAGCCTTTGGTGTACTTGGGTACTCGTGTCACAAGGCACACCTAAATCTGCGCAGCAAAGAACATTCTGTATATAGCCGGATTAACCGACGAAGGCGGTTATAGAGACTTTTGCGCAACAATAAGTGTCTATGGCCTGCCTAAAGCACAATTTCCCCGACAACTTGCTCTGGCATACATCAAGACTGGCGGGTTTTAGAACTAGGTACGGGGAGGGAACACATGCTGTAAAAGCCACTCCATTCAGGTGATATGGAATGCTTGTGGCGCGGGAAGTTCGACGTCGGTGCATGGGATTTCCTGGTTGGGTACGGTTGGTCACACACCTATAATGGACTTAAGATATCCTTGAACACCTTTTGTTGCGCGATGGAACTCTAGAAACACTTCCGCGGGCCAGGCTAATTTGGATACAGAAGAGTTGTTTACAGCCTCGTAACAATAGCTACCCGGTCTACATGCTATAGAGGCCACCTCCATTCCAGTAGCATGGAGTGTTGGTGGCGATTTGGGTTCTCCGAGGTACGTACATAGGATCACCTAGGTTTCTTAAGTACAGCTGGCCTCCCTTCTGTAGTGCACTTTCAGATCCGAATCACGAACTCGCATTTCTGGATAGTGCAACCCCTTCCGTGTAGATCAGAATAATTGTATTAGAAAGCCCCTTAATTGGTGATGAGCAAAAGGGATGCCTTGGACACTTCTTGTTGTGCGAAGGGTTCCAAAACTCCTCCGTAGGCTAGGCCGATCTGTATACAGAGAGCTCTTCGTCGTGCAATTTCAAGCTTCAAGTCTTGTAACAACTTGTATATCTACATTCTGCTAGGGAAAACACATAGATAAAAATATAGCGCAGATCAATCTGGCTTGTCATTGCTGTTGAATCCCATACGTACTTCGGCTTGATTCCCCCCTGGGTCTCTACTGTACGGTTGAATATATATCTCAACCCGAGAACCGCGTTCGGCTATCGGCGAGCAGCTGGCGATAGAAATATCACTCCTATCTAATAGACATCCACGTCACATTTCTGCCATCCCTCCTACTGACGATGTCTATCGAGGAAAATTTCTTTTGCGCAACCTAGCTGCATTCCGCGGTTACAGGGCCGCTGACAAGCTAATCAAGCCACGATGTCACCAATGAGACGTGCATAGCTCACCACGCGGGATAAATAGGATAGAGGATGGCTTCTACACCTCGACTATCTGATCGTCATCATCGTCCTCATCCTTTTCGTCTTCTTTGACTTCCTCTAGCTCCTTCACACGTGATTCCGGCTTCTCGTCTGCCTCGTCCCGCATAAGCACCTGTACGAGCCGCTCGCAAGCGTCCTGGACGTCCTCGTTATGCACCCTCGCGTGCGTCTCCCTGATGATTGGATATACCTTAACCTCGCGCATGCGATCTCTGGCTTCGCGCGTTGTCGATAACAGTAGTAGAGTTTCAACGTGCGTCTGGATGACGTTCGGATCCGAGTCTCGCTGCTTGTCCGGGGGGAGTAGCTGCAGATCCGGTAGCATGGCCATCGTCTCTTCCAAGTCATACTCCTCGTTGCCTGTGATGGGCAATAAGATGTAAGGTAGAATGTCGATGTCATCTTCAGATATGAAAAGCGGGTGCGATGGCACGTCAAAGGCTACGTTTTTAATGGTTGATGCGACCCCCTTTCGCCGAATATTCGACTTGTGCTCAGTGAAGACCTTGAGCTTCGTGATGGGGATGACACCATCATAGTCCTGCCTGCGGACAAAGTGATGCCGAAGCTCGGCATGTTTAGTGAGATCGGCAAATAGATAGGATAGATGATCGAAATCGGCGTGCTTATTGTAAGCCGCCTCTTTCACGAAAAGATCAACTAGTTGGTTAATCACCGTGTCATCAGACTTCAGTTCGTCTGGTGGCGTCTGCTTTTTGTGCAAAATAGCCTTAAGAGAATCCGATTTAGCAAGATTGGCGAGCAACATAGAGAGGAGGTTGGCGTTAGGTTCGGTCGGAATCTAGCCGCACACGTTAGTGACATTGTAGTTGGTCGATTAGATTGATCATGACTGGGATTGTAGTTTCGTCATGGATTCATGGACTTACAATGATTTGTCTCAAAATCTCAGATATGAACTTGTCATCCGAGGCCAGATTATCTAGTATCTCATTATCGGCAGAGAGATTAATGAGAATCGTGATGATATGTTCAGCCGTGTTCTGCCAACCGTGTCCGGTCAGTCCATCTTAACTTGCCCAGGTCATGGTGATAAGATGCAATTCTCAGAACATACTGGGAGATCTTTGATTAAAAGTTTTAAATTGTGAACTGGCTTGAGATCCTCGGCCTTGAAAATGTTGGGTTGTGATATTGAGTATGGCACAAGATGCTCTGCCGCAATAACTCGGACCTGGGGGTTCGGATCGGCTACCAGGCCGACCAACTATTAAACAATGAGATTTAGCTTGCAGCCCGCACCAAAGCCTTAGTTGTCATGAATCACCTCTTCTAATTCTGTAGGCATACTGCTTTGGGTTTCGGAATGTGACCCAGAGGCCTATAATAATGTTCGTACTTGGTGGTTGTTCAGTAATTCGGTAATTCGTTGAGGTTCGGGATGTCCATATGCTGCCCATACTGGTGATGCAGATACAGTAGTTGGAGGGGCTCACTAACACGACTTTTCTAAAGGCCGATAAGACTGATAACGGAGGGGTAGGTGGGTACAGAGCTTAGGTGGGCTGCTTATTGGACCGGCCGGCTGGATTGAGCGCGGGGGCCCCACTTGATTTTTTAATTTTGTAGTGTAAATTATTCGAGTTCGCAACACCGACCCAAGTCCGTTGACTGTATTGAAGACGCTTGCGACACCGATACCATCGCAACACTGCTCGGAACACGACAAGCCGCCACGCGATGCCGAAAGCAACCACGCCCACTCAGGGCCGTCGACGCGGTTTGGAGGAGGAGTACCTGGTTGGGTCCGGAATACTGAAGAACAGGCCCGGCAAATCGAAGTCCAAGTCACAGCGGGACGAAGAGGAAGAGCGGGAGAACAACTTTGTCGATGCTCGCGCCAGTAGAAAGATTCTGGATATCGGCCGTCAGCTTGCGGAAGAGGATGCCCCGGCGCGCCGAACCGAACCTACCGCCGCCGCCGCCACTGCCTTCGGATTTGAGTCGAGATATCAAGACGGAGCGCAAGGCGAATCATACGAGGAGGACGAAATCTGGGCCGACGACGACGACGACGACGACGAGATAATCGAGAACATAGACGTCGACCCAGACGACCTCCAAACTTTCCAACAGTTTCTCCCCTCCAGTTTCGACGACCCACTGCTCACCCAAGGGCCGTGGGCGACGACGACACGAGAGCCCTTGCCCGAGGAACAGGGGACGAGTACCAATCTCGCGGATCTGGTGAGTCCAAGTCATTGCTGGACTAGCTCTGTTGGTATAACTGACAAATTCTTGTAGATTGTACGTATCTCAGAGTCGTGTATTTCTTGTTCTGCGACGTTCTTCTTGTCGTGTGAAATATACGCCTGCATGCTGCCGAAAGCTTCCTTCAGTTCTACTCGAATATCTGTTATAAGAGACAATTTCTGACCGCTGGTTTCTTGTAGCTGGCCCGTATTGCAGCCCATGAAGCCGGAGAAGACAGACCAGAAGCAATTCCAGATGATGGTTTCGAATTGTCGCCAAAAGTGGTGGAGGTGTATAGTAAAATTGGTACGTTCAAAGTCGCACAGGCGCGGTCCCTTGATGTTCCTTTTTAGGTAATCCCAAGTCCAACGCTAACCCTTGATAGTGAGTTTAGACCCTCGGGCTGGATTTTGCAGGGCGAAGGGACGGATCAGCGCAAGCGTACTCGAGGAAGCGGAATTCGAGGGCCCTAACTGACATATTTTTATGTTGTAGGGAATCTTTCTGTCGCGGTACAAGTCGGGGAAACTGCCTAAAGCATTCAAAATTTTACCGACTGTCCCACACGTAAGTTCCTGATCTCAACTTGTTTCGCTTTGTCTTTTCTTGCGGCCTTCTTCGCCCACAGTATACTACCCCTTGGAAATACCGGCTGGCTGGTTAGAAGGCTGTAAATGCTTGCGCATTATTTTAGCTTGTACTGCTCGACTAGTGTTCTGTTTTCTATACGCATGATTCCTTGGAGGACCCTGAGAATTCCTAAGAAGGGTGTTTGGGCATATTGGCCGAAGCGACATGCCATGGAGATCGATGTGCTGGAACAAGACTTGCCCAAGGGCTTACATGTTTTGTGCTTTGCTTTCTCTTGCACTCCAATGAACATACACGCAGTGGTCAACCCGGTATTGGGATAACGCGTAGTAGAAGTTGAGCTGGTTTTTCTTCTGGGTTTTCGGCAGCTATCTGCTTGGCTGGCTCTGACTGGCTAAGATCAACTCTCCTCCAGGCATCTGATCCATTATCATACCCTTGAAACCTTGACTGACCAACTTTCTCATAGTGGGAGGACATTATACAACTAACAAAACCCGAGAGGTACGTAGATTCGACATATTTCCTCTTCACTCTTGTGTGAGAAGTACCTTTCTACGTGGAAAGCACAACTTCCCTACGCCTCCGTACGCGACCGCAGATAGTAGCTAAGATGCAATGCTATAGCTGGACCCCTAATGCTGTCCTGGCAGCTACAAGACTGTTCGTAGCATCTAAGCCTGTCGTCGTAAGACAGTTTTTAAACATGGTACTGTTGGAACATGTGCGCGACAATATAGCCGAGGTTAGTCGTTTGTTTCCCGTGGGTGTCAACTATACTGACTATAATTACCTCTTTACAGACTAAAAAGCTAAACGTCCATTTGTTCGACGCCCTTCGCAAGGCGCTCTATAAGCCTGCTGCATTTTTTAAAGGCATACTCTTCCCGTAAGTAACACCGAGGCCATGCCGCCTCCTGTTCTAGCAAAATCTTTTTTTTCTTCTTGGCGGCTCAGCATAGTCCCCGACCTACACATATTTCACATGGAATGGAAGTAACTGACTTTTTGATATTGAAGCCTCGTGGAGAGTGGAGCGACTTTAAGGGAGGCACACATCCTAAGCGCTGTTTTAAGGTGAGTAACTCAAACCCGTGCTGTTCCTATTCGATTTCTTTTTGAACGTGCATCTCAAAATCCCGCTTTTGGGGACAGTCCCTTTGGGAGTTGTGTACCCCTGAAATGCGTTCGAATTTGGCCGAAGGAGTAAATGCTAACTTTTGCTGATCATCTAAAGTCGTGTGTCTATACCAGGTGAGCAACACACGAACCACTGCGGGATGACAGATGGACAAGACTTGAGCATTACGATTAACGTGGTTTTGCTATAGTACTGCACAGCGGTGCTGCCTTAAAAGGCTTGTGCGATGTAAGAGATATCTCAAATGTTTAAGGAAAAGGAGGCTAATTTCCCTGTAGATTGCTGCGCGTGAAGCGTCAGCCGGAACAGAAGGAGGCGGTGCCACAAACGTCTTTATCAAAACACTATTAGACAAGCGCTATGCCTTGCCGTAAGTTCCAGCCATTTCGTGATACACATTCCGGTTTACAAGCAACGTGTGGCTAACACAGGTGAAACAACTAGGTGGCAGGTGGTTGATTCGTTGGTCTTCCACTTTTTGCGGTTTCGCAATACCGATCCTGCCTCTGTCACAGAGGCTGACGTAATGAACATGGGGGAGCGCGCTGCCACACAAGCAAAATTGCCAGTCATATGGCACCAGACTTGTACGTTCCCGTCTTGGTTAGACGTGGTGATCTGGCTTCTCTCGTAATACTCAGTGCGAGCTAACTTTGTGGTGTAGTATTGTCATTCGCAGTACGGTACAAGAATGAGATAACCGAAGACCAGGTGAGCAATCTCAAATTTTCATCTTGTTGCATATTCTCGCGGATCACGTGGACTCTTGCGACGACGGCATGTACTGACTTATGGGCTCCACTAGCGCGAACTTCTACTTGATTTGCTCCTGTCTCATGGCCATCATAAGATCGGACCGGAAATTAGAAGGGAATTACTAGCAGGTCGTGGGAGAGGTGTGGTTGCTGAGCCCGAAGGCCCGGCATTGGATGGAGATGACACCATGTTGATTGATTGATTGATGAGTTAGTGGACGATACCCGCCATGGCGGCCGATCAGCGCGAGATAACTGCGGTCAACCAATAAGAGAGGAATGGAAAGAATTGCCGAGGAATGACAATATGACTCTGATACCAACGTGTAATGAATTTCAAGGGTCAACTAAACGAACCGGGATCACTGGGCGTTTGGGTATTTGCTGCTGCGTCGAGACTGATAGGACAGTGGCAAATGAGTATTGCGTCATGAACCTTGAAACGTGTTGTTTACACCTAGAACTGCGAGATTTGGGAACCACGTTTAGTTCATTGACCTTAATAGAGCTACAATTACACTTTCCCAAACACCTACGCCGGCCTAAGTGCTTTCTGTACCACCCTATGCTGAACAACCTGTCTACATAGTTAGGGTTTGCAAGTGCGGTCTTCCTGAAGCCAAACAACGACAGGGCCATTTCCCCCCGTGTCTACATGCGCATGTAGACGTTAGCCAACATACCCTGGCCAACATGTTTATACTATCGGCAATGTTGAGTGAGAGCCGATAGACATACTCGCGCTAGCTTGAACAAGATAACCGGCCGTAGACGAGCGTTATTGGTATGCGTGGATCGATCACGTGTAGAAAGAGACCTATCACTCGTCGTCCTGCGCCTTGGTCTTGCGCTTCTTCTTCTTGCGCTCCTCGCCGCCGTCGACGGCGGGCTCGTCGGGCGCGATGAAGTCTTTCTCGCGCTCGCGCTTCTTCTCCTCCTTCTTGGCCTTCTGCTTCTCGAGACGCTCCTCCTGGGCCATGCGCTTCTTGGCGTCGCGGCCGATGTGATACTCGCCGGCTTCGAGCTGGAGGTCGACCTTGCTGGGCTCCGCGGCGGGCGGGAAGGGCGTGTACGGCTTCTTCTCGTTGACCTTGTGTGGCTTCAGACGCTTGCTGAGACTCCTTTTCTTGTAGTTTGGCAAGAACCGTTCCCAGGACTCGTTCTTCAGTAGTGGATCCCTAGGGCAGAAAAAGAAAAGGAGTAAGTATCCAGCTGCTTTCTCATGGGTTGTGGTGTAGCGGCTAGAGTTATCTGAGCTGCGCAGGATCGGGACTATCGTTCCGCACAGCTCAGATACTGACTGAGCATATCTAGCCCACGCGTAGCTGATCCCGACAGGCGTCGTGACCTGCAAAAGGAGCCGTCCGGAACTGTGAGAATGATAGACCTTCCTCTGTGCACCCCCTCCTCAGAATGTCGAAAGATCCAAAAAAAAAAAAAAAACCCTCGTGTGTGGAATATGAGTCTAATTCATGATGACGGACAGATATCCCTGGCTATCCGTACTGTGGAGGCAGATGCGTGAGATCAAAACAGAAACTTACTTGGCTAGCTCCCGTTTTACCATGAGTTCTAGTGGGATGTATTAGCTATGTTGACAATGACGTTGCTGTGCTAATCTCACCCTTGATTTGATATATAGGGTCTAACGTGTGTTAATTTATGTGGCTTGTTGTACGGTATTCATGGCGTGGTATAGGCAAAGGAATCGAGATATACTCACTAGGAAAAGGTTAGCAGGTTGTGAGAAACAAAGACGCAAGAACTAGACAATATAGAGTATCGCACGTACCGTATGTTGGCCATTGTATCCTCCACAACTCTGCGTACCTCTTTCAAACCCTTATTGGGGGTTAGTGATATCTGGTCACCTAAATCATGGCATCGGGAGCGTAGTGCACCTTATATCCGCCTATGGCGCTGACTGTATTTCCCTGAACCTAGCCCAGAGTGCGGCGTTAGTAATAGATCCTCACCGAAAAGACCCTATTTGAATGGGAAAGATATAGAAATGAAAGAAAACCCAAGGATCCCATTAGAGCTATTGTTGTTTGTTTTTGGGACATGCGCAAAGAAAAAAAGAAAAAGAAAATCGAAGTTGGGACGGCGAACCTGGATATATGTATTTGTGAGGAGCTGGAGTGCCTTTAATGTAGCCGCATTGGGGCCCTGCGACGAACAAGTTAGTAACCGTTATTGTATGGAGTACGAGCAGTGGTCGTGGTAATAGTCAAGGACAGCTTACCAGTAATCTTTGCCGGCGTTTTACGAATTTCTCCTTGTTATTCACTCTGCTGAAGTTAGTGACCTCCTTCATGAGCCAAAGGGCTTCTCAAGGTGAGTTAGATCACTGACAGGTTTCTGATCTTTATTACGTCGGCGGCAACATCGTCCTGAAGTACGCGCAAAGCTTCCGGCGCCGGAACACTTCGTGCTAATAGCTTTATGAGATCACGCGCCTTCACTAAAAATGAGTTAATACGAGTCATATGCCAAAATATAGGTGAGTACTCACATATCGCTGCCGGATCCCATGTTTTCTTAGTCTGGTTTTGTTAGAATCCCGAACTGAAATATGCAATAAATTCTTCATTCGGATTCGTCAGGCATGCAGCTCTGTCATCCTGAATAAATGGGAAATAACTCACTACATCAAATGTTAGCTAGTTATCTATTAGGTGTTTGTTAAAGGGGGATATTGATTTGCGACATGACATATTCGATACATACCGGTCTTGACTTCCACTACATGGATGAGGAGTTAGTCATTGATACAGTAAGGAAGGGGCCTAATAAGTGCGTACTGCTGCCGTTCACTAAATCGAGCGTGCAAGCGCTTTAATATTGAGAGTTAGCACTTTGTCTCTAGAAATTTGCCAGAATGATAAGTCTAAAACTATTGGTGTCACTTACATGCCAACGTTCTTGAGCGCCTTCGTTACACCTGGCCAAGCCTCTCGTAGATAAACCTGAACAATTAGTTAGAGCGAGAGTTGATAGAGGATGGGAGGTCGTACTTCGCGATACTTTGGAAACAGGACAATAAAAGAGCTTTCCTCGGCGAGATTGCCACCGGCATTGTCACTTCGGAATTGGTTAGTGATGCCATCCTGGACCGCACCTCTAAGGGGTTTGGGTAAACAGAGTCTTGTAGATGGTGATCCAGACAGGTGACCATCCTTGCAATGGCCGAAGGAAGACAAATAGGGCTGATTCCACTTACGTTGGTAGGAAAGGGTCGATCCTGCAAGATCCAGAAGTTAGCATGCCATTGAAGAATGAAGCTTTCAGCAGAAACTCGGTGATGTGGGGAAACGCAGAGATCACATACTTCCACTTATCGATGTCGTCGGTCTTGGGTATATTAGCTCTAAGGTCCCATGATGCTAGCACGGCGATACTTACATCCCACTACGAGGCGATTAGCACTATACTTGTTGGGGTCATCAATGTTATGAGAACTTACAGGTTTGGGAGCGTTCCTCGTTGAAGGCATATTGCACGTTCTTTGGGTAGTCCGTAAATGATGCGCAAATTGTGGAAGGTTGCTGAGTGTATCGTTTTTGATTAAAGGGTAGGAGACCCGGCTAGAATTTCTCTCTGGTCGTCAAGAAGCGTCGGCTGAGGTTGGTTGCAGTCGTAACGCTGAAATTTCTCGAGTCAAAAGCATAAAATAATGAGGGTCACGCCAGGTCCGCGGTATGTTCAATTTTATTGGCCTTCACTGCCCCACGACCAGCCAGCTGTGGCCAGCTGCCACTCTTACCATCTATAATCATTGACCAAGAAGGGGGTGGGTACCTACATGTAGGTAGGTACCTACCTACCTACTGTGGCGTGTAAAAGTGGCTGAGGGATCTGTGGCTTGGAGAAGTGGAGATGGCAAACGCCCACACAGGGCCATTTAGGTACCTAATTTTCCCACCAGTTAGCTACCTATGTAGGTAGTGACCTACTGTAGACCTTCCTTCCTTTTTTGTGCTATCACTACCAGGTAGGTAAATATGAACTGATAAACACAAACCATTCGTTCGTCAATACATTAGACTAATGTCTGGGGTACCTACCTGCTGTACTGGAGTTCCGTTCTTTACAGTAGACGAATTGATCATGCATTTTCACATATTCGGACTCTTTGCTTGCCTGTACTAGGAAGCCAAACTTAGCACAACCCTATTGTAGGTATGGACACCGAAGGCAAAGAGAAGATGGTGTGGAACTTGACTGCACTGTGGTAACAAGTGTCTTGACTACTTACAGTATAAGTATAGTTCTTGTAATACCTTTAGGTAAACCGAATGATGATAATGGAAGTCTGGAAGTACTTTCATTCTTCAAGGTTTGATTCCTCGTTTGATTCCAATTAACCTACGACTAATATGATTGGGTGTTAACCAATCGGGGCGATGTGACGAGCCGATTGCCAAGCCGGTCAATCGACCTCTCAGAGCAGAGATAAAAAATTGAGGGTAGCCAAGCGCTGATTGGCTGATGGGATGCACTCGCGATTCGACAGCGCAAGCATTGCCTGTACAGTACTTGCTCCAGTAGGAAAAAAAAAATAACTCCTATCACCATCCACTCTCCCTTATCATCTGCATAGTACTACCCGCCTAACAAACACCCTCATACTGTAAGCCTGGATGCCCTATTTGAGAACTTCTCTTACAATCCCTGCTCAAGCCCTTAGGTAATCCGAACCCCGGAAAACTTTGTGCTGCCCAGGACTATCTGGATTCTTAGTCCATGTGATCACGAGCCTTTGACCACGTCTATTCTTTCTGCTTCGTTCAATGCGACCGGCCCATGACTTCTGCGCACGAGACACCCACAATCAAGAGGACTGACGGTTTGAATTGGCAACAGGCTCGGCCCTCGTACTAGTTGCTCGCTCTCTAGGCATTGACGGTTTTCACGAACCCATCATCTACCCCGAGGCTGGCCTCTACAATCAATTGTTCTTTCTGGAAAAGGTCGATACCTGCTTCTAGTCGCGGTTCTTGGCACCGTGGTAACGTGCTGGGGAGTTTTGCCTGCCTTATACCGATCGATTTGGGCAACTCTTGAGGCATTGGGGAATTGCCGCGCCGAAGCTCGAGTTCATACGAGTCGATACCGCCTACACTTATTCCACCACGGAGGACGATAGCTACCGCGATCGGTATCGCACGGTCCATCATGGAGGAAGAGAGGGCCACAGCGCCCATACCGGCTACTCATCAGGCCAATGAGACCAATGAGACCAATGAGGTCAATGAGGACATGCTAGCCTCTGACGAGGCTATATCGCGACCGGGCTCAACGTCTACCACAACTTCTGCCGCAATCGGCCAACTTCCCGGGATCACTATAATGGCGGATAGTGGTACGGGTTCGCCGCAATTGAAGTGAGTACAAGCAACCTTTTCGAACTCGAATATAATCAACAAGACAAGTGCACGAAGGTGGGCGAACAAGCTCGCTGGCGCAGGGGGGTCAATGCACGCTATGATGGTGCTTGATGAGCGTTGTTCCATTAGTATGGGTTCATGCGAGATCAAGTAGGTGCAGGGCGGCAGGTTGCGCTGCTACGGAACATGGACATAGGTAATATCAGGATAGCCATGACGATTATTGCGCTATGTCCACTACCACATCCACCCATCACTGATTATGTCTCGGCTGTCAATGCTACCACCTCCTTTTGGCATTGCGTAGTGCTGGACTTGGAGCATTGAATCTAGCTCTATGCTTCAAGCCAATAACAACCAATACCCTTTCCTTCTATATAATTTGTACACGACACGGATGTTCCCTGGTCCGCATCAGAAACTAAATGTGTCTTGCAAACAGGACTGCAAACTCTCCAGTGCCTGCGAGAACGCCAACACCCCCAATTGCACCGACACTGGCACATGAACCACAGGTTAAAGCAGAAGTACCACCGCCAACTAGTACTACAGTCACAGCGCCTACGCCAACTTTGACACCAACATCGACGCCAACGCCGACACCAACGCAGTTTCCCGCTTATACACAAACTACAATCACTACAATTCCTGCGGCGACCGCGACTGCGACCCCAGCTCCAGCTCCAGCTCCTACAGCTCCTGCCCAGGCCCCGGCTCCCATGCCAGCGCCAATGCAAATCCCGATTGTTGCACCTGTACCAGTGACGATGAACAACCATATCGCTTCGTCACCAGCAGCTCATGCGCCAACACCCTCTGGTAACCTGGTACGTGTGCAGAGTTGACGATATTCATTTACTTGACCCTCTGTTTTCTCCTATACCGCATCCACACTACTGTGTCTTATCCAAATCCCAGCAAATTCCTCGCGCTATGACTCGCAAACAAACAACCTTATTTTGTCCGATTCACCCAAGTTCCGTCAATGCCCGCCACCAGCTTAGATACGATATCTCTCCGATCTATGCGATCGCATGGGAACCAGGCAAGTGCCTGCCTATAAGTGAAGTTGAGGCATATCTATCTCTGGCCGTGCCTATGTATACCTTTATCTTGCAGCAGCCCTTCATTCATACCACCTCAATGCGGGTCCGATAAAGTTCGCGGCGCCACCCTTAGCGTGTACCTAGGCGGGGCTGCGGGCTTGGCCAATGGTAGATCGCGTAGCTCTTGGTTCGTCACTGGCTCTTATCAGCAGGTCCCACCCGCGCCTTAGTGGGCTGGTCCTCTTTTCTCCTTCGGGTTCCCGCCTCCCAAATCGCCCAAATTTTTTATCATATCTAATCGTCCCTATCAATCTATCATCGCATCGGCGCTGGACTGATAATCGACGTATCTCCCTTATCCCTATCGCGTCATTAGCTTAGCAGCCCATCAGCTGCCCACTGTCGAGATGATGGCCTCACATCCCACTGCTTCCGCAGCGCATCCCGGCAATGCTAACGGCGACGCGCCCCCAACACAGCCAACATGCCAAAACTGCAGTACCTCCACGACGCCGCTGTGGCGCCGTGACGAGATGGGCTCTGTCCTCTGCAATGCCTGCGGTCTATTCCTCAAGCTGCACGGCCGCCCGCGACCCATATCACTGAAGACGGATGTCATCAAGAGCCGCAACCGCGTGAAGACAATGCGACCGGACATGCAGAAGAAGAAGGTTTGTTGTCCCCGCCGTACGGCCCTGCACACCTACCCTTCGTCGTCGTTAACCTCCGTCCAGCAAAGCCTCCCTGCCGCCGCGAGTTCCAATGGAAACAATTACCAGAGTCATGATGCCGCCAATGCAGCTGCCACCGCCGCCGCCCTCGCCGCCGTTCGGGCGACCCAGCAGAAAGCCGTCAATGGTCACGGCCCCAACGACTCGCCGGTTTCTCGCACTGCAACCCCGAATGTCTACGACCCAAATCTCACTGCTTTTCAGACTATGGACCATTTCCAGCACGACGGTCTCCATTATCCTCTACCCGGCGCCTCTCCTGGTCGTGCTCCCTCCCCGACCAATGGCGAGCAACAGCCCCTCGACGCCCCCCAGACCCATGAACAGCTCATTGCCGCAAACTCTAGCCTCAAGACCCGCGTCAGCGAGTTAGATCTCATTAATGAGCTGTACCGTGGACGACTACAGCAGCTGGAGCAGGATAATCAGACCGCAGATAACTATCGCCATTCAGCTGAGATGTCAGCCAAGGAAGCCGCAACGGAGCGCGCACATCGTGAGGAGATCCAACGGCAGTTGGACGATAGCCATAGACGGGAGAATAGCCTTAAGCGCCGACTGGATGACATGGAGCAGGAGCTCCAGGAGCTCAAAACCCAAATGAAAGAGATGGAAGCCGACGAGCCTGCACATAAAAGGCCGAAGCTTGAAGAGCACACCCATGACGAAGCAGAGCAGCTTGCTGCCGCCTTACAGACTGAATCGTGATGATTTTTACCCGATTAATTGCACGACTCGCACGACCTGCAATTATTCTTCTGCGCTCTTTCTAATTCGCCGTCAGCTTTGGCTTTACGCTGCCAGTCCCTCCAGCAACTAGCGAATCACTTTTGTACTATTACTACGCTTATGATTTTCCATCTTGATTCAGTTTACTGTCTTTAGTGAGCGGTTAGACCCGGCAGATATGATGGTCACTCTCGGACCATGAATGGCTTCTTAATAAAAGGATAACGGGTGATGCGGCCCTGCTAGCGACAACCTAGAAGTCTGGTATCTGTTACGCATGGCCAGACTTGTAAGGAGGATGTTCCCTTTGGACCATGATGCCCGAATGATTTTGCATGCCACGTCGTGGCAGGGAGCACTACGGAAAATGAATGGGAGTTGGCGGAATCACTACGTGCAGGAATTGCACTTATAGTATAAGGGAGTAGGGGAGAGAAAAAAAGCTGTGAATTTACTGAGTAGCCACCCCATCCCGTTCGTGGGATCGCGATTCACAATGGTATTAAATTATGGTTGTCTACGCAGATATGTAATGAATTGATGAATAGAAGGATTTGGTACATTATTTGTGATGCTCACCTTTGTTTAGTGGAGAACAGTATAACGTCTAATTTATTTTTCTCAGCATGGATAATGTGTAGAACCCATGTAATCCGTCATCTTTGCACACCTGCGGAAGCAAAGTCGGCGATGAGGTGCCATTTTGTGTACATGTTGCTCGTACAATGATATACAATTTCAACATCGGCAATATGTGAAGCTAAATGCATCCGATGCTACCGGTCATTACTTGTTGATATTTTCTCGACAGTATTTTCCATCCGCGACACGCTCGCGTTACTACGTTCCTCCTTCTTGAAGCCTATCAGCTCGCCAATAACTCCTCCGGGCTTAGGGACCGGACACTCTCTCTTCCCCCTGGGCGCCGTGCTAGTCATTGCCGACGTTTCCACCGTGCCTTCGCTCCCACTACTACTGCCGCTGTCGCCCACGCTCTCGAACTGGGCAATCCCGTCTTTAACCTCAGTCGTCTGCTGTGGCGATCGCCGCCGAGCGCGCCGTCGATTACCATCTGGGGAGGCGGCGTCCGCGTAGGCCACCCGGGGCGCGGGGCATGGCAGGAGGTGGGGCAGACCGACCACGAGGAAGCTTGCTGCGACGGTGGTTGCGAAGAGGGACGAGGTCATGCGCGAGCGGGGGTGTAGATGTGGTGGCATCGTGTGGTCTCTTCGTCTCGTCTCGTGCCGTCCCGGCGCAACGCGCGCCGGACTGGAGACTGCTTAGGTAAGAAGTGGAGGAGGAAGCTACGCATGGCGTTAGCTAGCTAGGTTACCAATTGGCCAGATAGGCAGTGTTTCGTACTTTAGAATGGAGCGCGCTGTGTCCGTGTCATGCCAATTGAGGTCTGGAGATACCCGTTGAGGCACTTTCGTGATAGCTATGGACGTACAGTGGCCTGAGCTAGCTCCAGCTTCAATTTGGTAGCCTCAAATTCATCGAACCCGATTTGGCCCGAGGAATATCCGGCCGTGCTGGGACGTCGACGCTAATGAGCCGCATGCGCTAGATAACCGACTAGCCTGGTATAGGTATGCACTAAGTGGATCTTTGGCAGGGACCTTAGACTAGTATGAAATAGAGTACCAATGTAGGTCAAGGTAATGGCAGCTTCTATCTAAACCAAACATCCCACCTGCATATTACCTTCCTACCTACTTTTTTATCATCTATCATATGCGACAGACGACCACCACGAGCACCACGCGACTATCTCCAGCAGACAAGCCGCCGGCTTTAATTTGGCTTGGTGGTTAAATGATTTCGTCTCCTTACCCCAAAGCGGATCCTGGAAGTATGGTATAGCTTTGTATCCTCTCGACTGCTGTCATCAAGGGATATCATAGGCTTTGCGCCTGTCCCTCTCCCTCGTGCGCCGTGCGCCGACGCAGCTTCTAAGCCTACCCAGTTCTGCCCCTCTATACCGTCGCGAAGATGAGCGACCTCGATAAGTATGCGCCGACCTTGTTCTTGAGCTGGGGCCACTCTCACATTGCTTGTCGTCAGAGCTATTGCCCAACTGAGGGCTTGCCGACCCATCCCCGAAGCCCAAGTCCGAGAGGTCTGCCACAAAGCCCGCGAGCTGTTAATCGAGGAAGGAAACGTGGTGACAGTCACTGCACCCGTGACAGTGCGTCACCTCCCGTACTATCTATACGTACAACCGCCATGCCACATGATGGGTGCTGAGATTCTTTAGATATGTGGCGACATCCACGGCCAGTTCCACGACTTGATGGAGCTCTTCCGCGTCGGCGGCGATCCGCCCGACACCAACTACCTCTTCATGGGTATGCTGCAGATCTGGTGTGATGTGATGGAAAACAGCTGACCGGGTGGTTACGCATAGGCGATTTTGTTGACCGGGGTTTCTATTCCCTAGAGTCGTTCCTTCTTCTCCTTTGCCTCAAAGTCCGCTATCCAGACCGCATGACTTTGATCCGGGGTAACCATGAATCGAGGCAAATCACTACTGTCTACGGCTTCTACGACGAATGCCTACGCAAATACGGAAGCGCGAATGTTTGGCGGTATTGCTGTGATGTATTCGACTATCTTGCGCTCGGCGCCATAGTTCTAGGCGCGTCTAATACACTTGAGCCGACGAACGAAGCAACAACACGAGACGACATCGAGATCGAAGTCTGCAACGCAGATAGAGCCATCATCAGTCAGTTTCCTCGACGTCGGAAGACCGGCAGCAGCGAACAGGGAAGCCCCAACGGCAAAGCTGAACGTACAGGCCCTCCCGGCTCTGCCGCATCTGGCTCAAGCGGAGGTACAGTTGGCAACCCAACGGGCGCCGTGCTTTGTGTCCATGGCGGTCTCTCGCCCTTGATCGACACGGTGGACAAGATTCGCCTTCTGGATCGCAAGCAGGAGGTGCCTCATGAGGGTGCGATGTGTGATCTGCTGTGGTCAGATCCGGATGAGATTGACGGCTGGGGATTGTCGCCGCGCGGCGCTGGTTTCCTTTTTGGAGCTGACATCGTCAAAGTCTTCAACCACAGAAACGACTTATCGCTGATCGCGCGAGCGCACCAACTGGTCATGGAAGGGTTCAAAGAAATGTTCGACGCTAGCATCGTAACCGTTTGGTCAGCACCTAACTATTGCTACCGTTGCGGTAACGTAGCTGCTGTGCTCGAGCTGTCTGAGGACGCTGGTGGCCAGGGCTTCTTTGCGCGCAGCAATGGCGACGTTGGTCGAAGTGATGGAGGAGCTTCCAAGGGCGTTCTTCTGGACGACGAGAGCTTCAAAAGGGGCCCGGCACGCAGGTATCGTGTCTTTCAGGCTGCACCGCAGGATTCTAGGGGGATGCCTGCCAAGAAGCCTGTTGCCGACTACTTCCTTTAAAAGTAGAGGAAAGGACATAAGTCTATCTACTAATAAACATCGTATGTCGTTGGGCGCAAGATCAAACAAACCACGTGCCTCGGGAACTACATGTCGGCCGAAAGACCGCTGGAGGTTGAAGTTGATATTGGCATGAGCTCCAATGGTAGCTCTACCTGTTTAGGACTTGGAGTTTCGGGTTATCAGGAGTTCAGCATGCCGCGACTCGATCGGGCCCCGTTACAGTAGTACGTGCCTCACTACCCCGAATCCCAAAGCAAGAATTTGCTACCAATGTCCTGCTCTAGGAAAAAAATTGAAATTTTTCTTTTGGGTTCTTGATATTTTGTTTGTGGGCACGGCATTTGTAGGATAACGGACGGTATGGTCCGGCAAATTATGAAATATTTTGCGTGTATTTAGGAAAACAAAGGAAATGATGCTAGCCCAGCAGGTCGTGGTTACACGATGTGCGGAAATCTACCTGACCGTGAGTCCATACGCAATGGACGAAAACACTACCTTACCCCTCTATCCCCCCTGACATGTTCTCAAACCAGGATCGTACGTACACTTAGTCTTCCGCTCTCTTTCTCTCTATCTCTCCTCTCGCTTCCAGGTCTCCCATCCGCCATTCTCACACCAGACTCGCAGGTGCTCGGAATCTACTCAATACAATACTAGCCTCTTCTTGAGCTTTCACACCTTCATCCGCACCGAGTACTGCTTCTTTCCCTCCTTCCCTATGTACTCGCAAAAAAAAAAAAAAACCACGAATCCTACCCAGCTCATCACCACCACCCATCCGTCATACCAACAATTTGCAGTCGAAGGGGAACTCGATCCGATCATAGGCAGTGATAGTCTCCTTGAGCGACGTGCACGGGCTTCGGCCACAGGAGTCGGCCGGGCCCCGGAGCGCGCGAGGTATCGCCGTCCTTCTGCATCAGCGTCTCGTGCGCGATCATGCTCGTCCACACGGCCTGCAGGAGCTCCTTCAGGTCCGGCCAGGCGTCGTTCAGCCCACCGTCGGACGTCGCCGTCGCGGTGGCCGTCGTCGGCGTCGCGGCGCCCGTGCCCGTCGGCGGTGGCGGCGGCGGGACCTTGGGCGTCTTCGGCGGCGCCTTGGGCGTCTTCGGTGGTACTTGGACCCCGGGCGGTACCACCTGGACCTTGGGCGGTGCTACTGGGACCTTGGTAGGTACTGGGATTTGTGGTGTTTTGGGTGTCTTGGGCTTGGGTGGCACGGGTGGCTTGAATGTGGGCAGTTTAGGCTCACCCTGTGGTTTCTGTGTCGGCTTCGTCGGTGTCGGTGGTGGCTTTGATACCGTCGGCGTCGTTGTTGGCTTTGATATCGTCGGCGGTGGCTTTGATACCGTCGGCGGTGGCTTTGGTGCCGCTGGTTCTTCCTCCAGTTCCAACACTGGTGCCAACTTCTTCGGTGGTGGTTCTTTCACTGGTATCTGGGCCACCTCTATCGTAGGGGTCGGTAATGGGTTTGACTTTTGCTTAGCCGGCTTTGAAGGCGGCACTACTTGCGTTACCGACGTTACCTGGTCCGCATCTGAAAAAACTACGGGCGGCGTGATCAGCTGTCCGGTTTTTTGTGTGGTTTTTTGTGTGGGTTGTGGGTTTTGCGGGATTTGCGGTGCATTCCAGTACGAGTTTGGCTGCGCAATGCCCAGGGTAGCGTGCTCCTGTTGGATGAGTTGCTCCTTCGTCGGCGTGGGCTCCTCCCACGACGACGGCGGCTGTGGCGGTGTCTCGAGGAAGGGCTCGACCGGAGGGTCCATCTGCGCGAGGCGATGATTCAGCTCGCGGATGATGCTGTGCACCCAGATCTTGCGCTTCCTGTCCAGGGTCCCCGCAGGCACCCTCCAAAAGCCCTCGTGCATCTCCCACCACCAGCTAACCCCCGCGTTGATGCCCACGGCCTTCATAGCCTCGAAGACGAGCGCCGCGCTGTTCATGACCCACTGGTCGTTCATGTATCTGAGGTCGTTCTCGTAGAGACCCCATTCGTATTCGTCCTTCCACTCCTGCCAGTCTTGGGTCAGCGTGTCGAGCCGCTCCTGGAGCTGGTCGGACGTCTCGGCCATGTCGTCCCACGCCGACTGTGCATTCTGGGCCTCGACAGATATCCGGTAGTAGAGCACCCACTCAACGAAGTATCTTTGCGCCTTCACCTCCTCCTCCTTTGCCTTGGCTGCTAGATCCTGTAACTGGGGGTCGCTGCTGTTGGCCTGCGCGGCGTTCCGCGCCATGATTGATTTGTTTATGGCATCCTCATATCTGTCCTTGGCCTTTCTGTACGACGCAAAGGAATTTGCGGCCACCTCTTCGGCCCGCTTCAATATGTCCGGCTGTGTGATATCCGACTGGACTTGGGGTTCGGGTTCGGGTACGGGTACGACCATTTGGGTCACGGATTTCTTGGCGGCTTGCTGGTCCTGGAGTTTCTTCGCCGCCATCTCCGCCGACTTGGCCCTTTTGGCGGCTTCCGCCGCCGCCTCCTGCTTCTGCTTCTCGGCCAGGGCTTTGATCTGTCCCTGTACGCCGGCCGCCGTCTGAGCGGCCTCCTCCTGCTTCTTCATGGCCTGGACCATGGCCTCCTCCGCCAGCTTGATCTGCGCCATCATCTTGTCCCGCTCCTCCTGCGCCAGGAGATCCGCCCGTGCCCGTGTGTGCGCGTCCGCGCCGCTCCGCACGCTCTTGAACAGCGCCAGGTTGTCCTTCCTTATCTTCTTAGCCGTCTCGAGCGCCCTTTTCTGCAGCGCGGTAAGCGGTTTGCCGCTGTTCTTGACCCTGGTCATCTGTCGGATCGTCACTTCGGCCGCGTTCCTCTTCCGGAGATATCCTCGGAGTTGTTCTAGGACCGTTTGACCTGGTGTGGTTGCCATGCCGTTGTTATTGGTGACGGTGGTATTGCCCATGTTAGTAGTGGTATTGCCATGGTGATCGGCGGCTGGCCCCGTCTTCCCCGCGTTCGTGTTCGATTCACCTGCTGGCTTACCCATCGTCGCGGCCCCGCCAGAACTGCCGTCCGAATCCCCCCCGGAACCGCCCGGGGGTGGACCAAAAATACCCCCGCCCTCGGTCTCGGCCATATCTTCGTCGTAGCCTGGGTCCGTGCCGAATCCTGCACAGGCACCCACGAAGACCCGAGGATGGCCAGGCTTGGGGTGTTCGCCGGGCAGCGGCCCACGGCCAAGGCTTGTGATTCCGAGAGGCACTTCCGGCTGCTTCGGGATCCGCTTGGTCCACTTATAGTAATAATCCTCGGGTGGTAGTGCCCACTTGTGCACCACCCCTTTGCCGTAGCTCTCCTCGGCGAAGGGATCAATGGCGCGCTTCAGGTTGTTGATCTCGGTGTCCAGGGACCAGATGACTTGTCTCTTTGCCATGATGTCGATATTGTTGCTGTGGATGACGGCGCGGTTTCCGGGGTCGTAGGCGTCCAGGCTGTTGTTGTGGTTGACTATCTCGTTGAGCTTCTTGTCGTATGCGTCGCGTGTCTTCTGGAGGTATTCGAGGGCTGCGCTGGTATCCCTGATGCCGCTCGTCGCGGCGTCAACACCATTGTCGACGTGCGTTGAGCCCCCGGGATTTGTCCAAGGATCTACATCCGGCTCACTGTCGACGTCCATACCACCATCGACGCTGCCACCATCATCGCTGCTATCGTCGCCATCATCATCGCCGTTATCGTTTCCACTATTGCCGTTGGTGTCGTTGATGTCGCCCACATTCTCGTCCTCGTCCTCGTCCTCGTCCATGTCCATGGCCTCGCCCCCGGTCCCGATTTCAGTTGGATCAATTACTTCGTCACTCGGAACCTTCTCAGTTGGTGCTTTGCCCTGATTGCCATGGCCTGCTGCTAATATTGAGTCGTTAAGTGCATCCAAGATCTGAGTGACATCTGGCGGTGGAACATATGGCCCAGGGTCCTGCGCTGGGATTACTTTGCCTTCCTTCTGGTTCTGAACCGGGTCATCGTAATAGCCCGGGTCGTGCTCGAGATTCATAAGGGCCTCGTCAATTTTCTCTATCTCACGGCTCCAAAAAGTGCGCAGAAGCTCTCGGCACTGGTAACGATGCTCCAGACTGCGAATTTCCCACGGGTCTGAAAGCTCAAACCACTTATTGTTCTCCCAGTTCATGTATAGATCTTCGTGCAGGTCCCACACTTGAAGGAGAATCTTCTCCTCCTCGAGTAATTCCGAAAGTTTGCGGTCGTTCAGCAGATAAAACCTCCAGGTCACGTAAAGGCGAAGGACCTGGTACACCCTGGCCCGGAAGGCATACCCTAGAAGTTTGGTGAAGGTCTTATCGGTAACCCTCTTTCCATATCGTGTCTTCGGCTTGTTCCTGCCCCCTGGTTGTAGTAGGCTTGGCTCGTCGGGATAGATCTTCGGAGGATTCTCATACAGAAAGTCGTAGACCCTACCTCTCGCATCCTCTACAATAATTTGGTGCTTCTCAGCCCATGCATCGAGAGCGCCTTCGTCTTTCTCCGCTATGAGGCGATTCCACTCGGAAGCAACGGCTATTTTGGATATTATATCCTTGAAGCGAGACAATGTGTTTGCCCCCATGCGGTCCGGGTCCTGCATAGGAGGCCGGTTGTCGTGAATACGCCGCATCCATGTGCCCTTGGGAAACGTCGCATCCTCTAGCAGCTGCTCCCAAAGCTCGGTCGGGTCGCGGAAACGGTGTGCCATCCCCTCCCGGATATCCGAATTTCTTATCACTAGGTCGGGAAACATGGAAAAGGGACGCCTGCCGATATACTTGTCTGCCACCTTGCTGCCGCCGCCGCTGCCGCCGCCACGCAGTGATACTCCGCTCCTCTCCTGCGAATGCGCCAATGCCAACATTCCCTGCGAGATTGCCGGAGGGGGGGTTAAGTCTTGCCTCGACAGCTCCAGCTGAGACAGGCCACCTCCCAGCATCGTCTTGAAGTCGTTGAAGGCGTACCATCCGGCGAGGCTGAGACGAGATAGGCTCTCCGGGCAGCCAGGTATTATGAACGTCGGCGAACGCTGGGGCTGGTATCCCTTGTAGCGGAACTTGAACTCTTTCATGAGGACCAGGTCGTTCAACTTGGCGCGCAAGCCGACGTCGTCGAGAGCCCTCCTGAGGAACTTGGTCATCTGCAACCTGTGTTCTCTGGTGCCCGCCGGGTCGGCGGGGTTGGCGAGATACGCCTTGGACTGGCGGATGATCTCGAAGAACGCATCGGAACAGCTGAGTTTCGACTTATCGGGCCCCCACCATTTGCCGAAAGGTATCTGCTGTTTGGGCTTCTTCGCAGCTGGTCCGCCGCCGTTTTCACTTGGCGGTCTCTTCGCGCCACCAGGCTTTGGTGTGCCTTTCTTTGCCTTGATAAGTGCCTCCGGCACAACCGGCACTTCAATCTTAGCCTGTGCTAAAGCGGCCCGGATGGTCTCCAGTTCGTTTCTCATCAAGTTGTTGCTCCCGTCATTGATAAGGCTGGTGAAATGCAGATTTTTCTTCTCTACCCACTTCGCGATCTCTTGTTGATGCTTCTTACTCTTCTTCCAGTTCACGCGAGGCGCGGTTTCGATGGTAATGTCGATGAGCCTCTTGAACAGCTCGTTGTACTTTTGTCTGGCTATAGTACCCGAATCGCTCATCGACTTCAGTCCCTCCTTCGTCTCCTGGTCTTTCTCCTCGGTGAGGATCGCGTACAGACCCCAGGCGGTGCTCAGCTCCTGTGTTATGTACGTGCGTGCCTCGTTAACCGGTTCGAAATGCTGGTCGATCAACGCCTGGAACACCCTGGGCGATACAGGCTTCCCGGTGGATAGCTCGCTGTGCTTATCGAGAAAGTCGCCAAAGGCTTTCTCTTTCTCTACAATGCCCACGTTCCCGAGATACTCAACGAATTTGAGGTCGTTGTGATCCGAGGAAAGCGCGTCCGATGCCATCTTGGGCGCTGCAGCCGGCACGGCCGGAGTCAGCAGATAGAGTTGCCGTAATCAAGGAAAAACCTCAGTCCTGTTCCCTAGCCCTAAGGTCCACGAGCACTGTTAAGCTGGCTCAAAGATGCAAAGATGATTGAGAAAAGGTGAAAGCAGGGGAGAGGAGGAAGAGTGTAAGTTAAATGTGTTAGGTTGGTGATAATTCGGACACCTGTGTTTTAGGTACCATGAATGCATAAGAGGGGATAAGGAGGAGAAAAGACTCGGGGGATCAAAATCATACCAGAAGCTAAGTGTAGTTCGTCTTACCAAGGTGTAAATAACGGGAGCTGTGACAAAGATACGGTTAAGTTCTTTGTCCGAAGTGGTAAAATATCGCATTTGTGACTGAAAACAGTAATCAGTATTGAGATCGATTCAGCTTAAAATCGCTTGCAGCTATCTGGATTTAAATCCGAGACAAAGAATTAGCATCAGGCTTACCTAGCAACCCACCAGAAACGGTCTGTCTCATAGGTGAGGTTGCTGGAGCTAGTTGGAATGCTATGGGTAACCACTTGGAGGCGATGCGCGCAAAAATACTAAATAATGCCGCACTTCACGGGCTATCTTGCTTCTTTGTCCAATTCTATACCTTTAAATTCATTTGTTCAATTATTCACACCTCTCGGCATTATCTGTCAACGCTTGATGCCTGATTATTTAAAGCTCCAGCCGGAACACTTGATTCATCACAATTAGATTTAGCTAACTATGGGTAGGGAGATTAAAAATCGATATTAGCAAAACAACTGACTTGAAACAAACACTACGGAAACTAATAAATAAACAATGACCAATAATAAAGATTGTGTTTAAGTCCAGTTAAAATTTGTCTACGTTGTAATTAGAAATGGATTGGCGCAAGGAAAGTCCGTGATGGGGGTGAGGTACATACTCTCCGCAATCTGAGTGGATTAATAGACTAAGTAAGTAGTGAGAGATATGCCGGTTACGAAGGAAGATGGCGTTGATTGATAGTTAAGAACATGCTAATCTCGCAAAGCAGCATCGGACAATATGACATACGCACATGAGACCTAATCATGGATCCAGTCATATGAGGCCTTCAGCTCTCCTTCATTCCTCTGATCTCCTATAGCCTCCCGAAACAGCGATACGAAAGCGAGGCTATTCGGGTGTATAAGCCGCAGACAATAATGGAATTGAGGACTTTTTAGGACCGTTAATCCCATAGAAGACTATCATTAATGTGAATTTTCTTCCAAGCCCCTACAACGTAAAATTAAACGCTTAGTACGAAGGCTTCTGTTAACTTATTGTAACGATGTAGCGGTTTTGCAGGTTCTGATTTTATGAACCGCATTTTTGCAAGGACTGCTAGTGATTTGTTTTGCTATTAACGCCTTAAATTTACTATTATACTATAATTTGGGTTTGCATTAAAGCTTAAACAACTTCCTGCTTAAAAGGAGGTGCTAAAGCTAGCAACGTATAAATTTAAAACAAATGTTTCGCATTGTCCTTGGGCGCAAAATTAAGCTAAACTATACTTACACCTTTATCTGTAGTAAATGATAATTAATGAAGACTTTGTTGTTTGAAATTTATTGAAATCTATCGTAAACCTTTGTAATCCTCCTATACATGTAGCAAGGAAATTTTAGCTATATCAGTATGCTAATAAACTTGCATAGCCGCAAGTGGCTAAGTAAGCCTATTTAGCATACGGCTAAACCACAGCTAAGTCAAGTTGGCTTTCGCCTTTAGCATCCTTGAAGATAATTGCTAAATCGAGTATTTTATCCTAGCCCCAGATAAGCCTCCATTATATCTTGTCTCCTCATACCCAGTAACCTTAAAAGCGACAACCAAGTTCCACTGGGTGGATGTGGGATATGGTTGAGGATTTTGGTGACTATAGAGAGAGTCAACCTATCACTTTCTCAGGCAGACACCGGCTGCAACGAGCTTGAGGAGATAAAGGCTCATGTAGTACCGGTAGGTTTTCCTATCGCTTTCAATGGATCTCCATGCGAACAGGCGAAATATCACTCCAGCGGCCAAAGCAGCAATGGCAGCAGAGACCGTCAAAGTGGATGCGTCATATCTGCTGTGTAGCACCCACTGGAATATGTATATATACTGGAAGAAAGTAGTATGATTAGATACTGGTAAAACGTTTGCTTTCGTCTTGCGCTTACCCCAAATACTACAAGGCCCACAGAATGGTAGATGCGTGCTTCACAGGTAGTTGTTAGCCACAGACCTTTTGCTCAAATACATAGGGTAAAAAACATCACACCTGGAATATCGCCCAACAGTATGACTGTTGTCCGGCGACCAACTGCCAAATCACCCGGAACGTCTCGTATATCTTGAATTCCTATCGTTGGATACATCCACACGGCGAGGACTTTCACCCAACGCCAACTGACAGTGGGGTCCGATCCACCGATATGCCAGGCGGCCATTAATTGAGCGACCAAGCCTATGACAACAGAGAGATCCTTGGTAGGCCCGAAGTCCGATAGCCCAATGCTATACTTCCAGGAGGCGACAATGGTAGCAAGCCATAATAGTGCCCACACTTGAGTGCCCAAGGCATAGCTATAGGCAAGCCATGTAGCCAGTGCAATATAGTAGCGGGCTCTTGCAGACCGAAGTGTCATAGAGTTAGTCACAAGAGGCCGATCTGGTTTATTGATCTTGTCCTCGAGGCGGTGTGTTGGGCGAGCGGTTTGGTTCGTAAGCTCAAATACGTAATGATAGAAGAAAGCGTATATCAAGGCATCTACCCAAGTTAGCGGAGGCTCTGTTGGTCGCCAAAGGATTCATTCCGTACAAACCAGACGAACAATAACTTCATGCCACGGTGCTCCCTTATGCAGCAGAGAGGCAATGGTGAAAATAGGGAAAGGAAGAAAGGCACCATCTATGTTGCTCTTGAGGAGATTCCAACAGACAGAAGCCTCACTGAGGAGGAATGAATAGCCAGACCGAATAATTGAGTCCATGGTGTTGGTTCTGGGGGCTGATTCTCTCGTGGAATACTGTATTTTAATCGCCAGCCAAGCTTCTTGTCAGGGTATTAGGCTCCAGAGTGAAGACGGGTCACAGGTGCGTCGCTAGTAGCTAGAAGTATATAGTAGGGACTTGGTGTTGTTAACTCTTGGGTCGTTCCTATCTAACTGGGAGGCCTATAGACCTTTATATAACTAAGTGTCCATTTATATTACTTCAAGTAGTATTTTTTACCCCTTATAATTTAGTTGCTTAATATTTCTAAGCTAAACATATTATTATATTACCTAAATAGTAAATATTTGTGATGGATACAACATAGGTAGAAGGTTCACGCACCTAATTTACCTATTATTGGGAGAAAATATTCTACTTAAGGAAATAAAGGAAGGAAAGTCTAAAATACATGTGCGCGTAACTAAATATATTGGCAGTTGTATGTGAGTGGAAGTATTCACTACGGTTGCCAGTGGATACTGGTAGCCGTGGGTGTTGTGGTTGCTAGTATAGTAGATATTACCTATATAATTTGCATAGAAGCCTTACTCACCTTACTCTTTGAAATAAGTTGAGATGTGACGCTAGCTACTGTCCCAACCCAAGTTGTGCTTTGTTTTGGCCCCAGAAGCTGCACAAACAGTATGCTGCAGGTCATAAAGAGAGACCCGAAAGACTTAATCACGTAAGACAGATTACGTACCTAGACGAGGGAGAGGAGACAGCTGCAACAAAAATGCAGGGATCTCGAGACGCATTCTCGCCCTATTATTAAGATCCGCGGAATTCTGGCATAAGCCAGTCACTTGTATACTGCGTTTGGTGGATTGTATTAGGCGCGGTCTACCGGCTGTGCGAAGAGATAATTCCACAACCATTTAGAGGATTGGTTGAGATCGCATGCCAACCTGAAAAGTGCGCTAGATTATAAAACACCACACAGGCTTGATAACAAGAGTAGTATTCATACTACGCCTGTTGGTTTTAGGATGCTCGCAAGGGCGAGGAGAACATGAGAAATAAAACACAGTCTGGAATTTATAGTGCGCAATTAGAAGAATCCGAGATGGGGTTTAACGTCCACACGCCACTTTCGTAAAGCTGTACCGTAATAGTGCTTAGCAATGCCCAGCTGCGGTTGAGAATGCTACTCTACCGTCAGAATCCTAGGCCCACAATACATATACCTACTGAGTACCTGATCGCGTTCGATTTCCCTGAGAAGGGTCTAGTGGAGTGCAAGATGACTACGGGGGTCGCATGACTGCCAACGAAGCTCAAACCCACAATATTGTGATCGGTCTGGTCGGCCGCGGGCTGACCAATGTCACGGAACAGAATTGCAACATGGAACCGTGACAGCTGAGCCATGCAAGCAAGCAAGCACTTGATGTATGCAAATACAGCTAACACAACCTTAGCCAGACCTACCAATTACGGGTAGAGTTTACCTCTCTTCTCTCCGGGGTACTACGCCCGTAGGCCACTTATACGACGCGGCCAGGTAAATCAAAGACCCGTTCATGTACATGCCTTGCCTCCATGCGCGCGATACTATTTGCACATCTTCTCCTTTTCATTCTCTTATTACTCAACCCTTTTTATAATTTTATGTAGATACCTCAATAACTAGGGGGGTGGCGGTCTTCATCATGCGTCTTTTAAAGCGCAATGATAGACGCTCATTTAGCATTGTAGACTGCCGAGTTGGTAACACTAGTGCCCTGGTATATATTAAGTAGGGTGTATTTATTGATGCATTCCCTCTATGAGTTGTTCCTGGGCTGAGTAATGGGGGCACAGTTGGAAATTGGTTGTTGCAACTGTTCCGGCGGTGAGCATCTAAACAACTGTAGGTAGTCAAGTGTCCAGCTGGACGATATTCTGCCTTCTCTCCTAAAGGTAGTGTGACTGTGTGGCAATTATGCTTGAGGGTGGTCGAGGCCCTCGTGACCTTATCCTTCCAATGGCCTTCTTTTTCTTCTTTTTCTTATCTCCTCTGGCACATGGCCATTCCCATTTTCTCGCAATGATTGGAAGCTGAAGAATTTGTTGTATCCGGCCTCAAAGGGATTAAATCCAGCTGGGCGGTAAGAATGTAAGGATGGAAGGATGGCTTGGCAAGACTTTTAGTCCTTGCTTCGAACCGAGACATGAAGCCTTCAAGGGAACAGGCAGCAATAGCCTGTAGCCGACTGCGTAAAGACCTCCAGTATTGGAGAGGCTTCCATACCAAGTTTTCAACATTTGTATGCAATATCAAATCTCTAGTATATATGCTAACAATTGAGATAACTTGGACAATTTATAAACGTAGTAACGTACTTCACAATAAGATTCACATTTCCTCGACACTCCCTTGCCTAATGCAGCAACGGATGAAATCTCAAAGCAGTGATCGAAGCCCCTTTAACACATATTGAAATACAATCTATCAGGACCTTAGTGATTGCACTCGTCTTTTACTCTTCAAATTCTTTCTCCTCACGGGCAATCAACTATGTTTGGAGCAGAAAAGCGACAAGGTGATAATAGTAAGGCAAACTGCCATTGGAGAGAATTGTGTGGTCTATGACCCGTCACTTATTACGTGATCTCATCGTATTATTGTTATTCCACTCTATACTCACTGTGCTCCTCCTCGTTGGGCCAGGCTTACTAACGAGCCTGAGCTTGGTTCTTCACAGGTAGCCTTTTATGCCAACTTTCTATTTTAAATTTGAGGACATCGACGGCGTTATTCGCTCTTCTCATTCGCATGATTTTAAAAATCAGCAGGACAATCAAGGAAAGAAATACAACAATACTTATAACAATATATAAGGCCGTTGCTAGGCCCTTAAAGTCCCCTTCGTGCTTGTTTGTTTCAATGGGTTTTACATCTGTGGCGGTGCTGGGGAACAAACTTTGGGACACCAGCGGCAGTTATTGTGGTAGTGGGGTTGCATTTGGTAACCGTACTTCTGACTCCTGTCAAAGTAATCTCGCCCTTTTTATTTGTTGTTGTTTGAATCTCGTAGCTGACCCAAGACGAGCACGCGGAATAGCTTATAGCCGTCGGGCAAGACTGGGACTAATCCTTGCTAGGAGTGCTAGGAGTGCAACGACAGCCGGAAGCGTCACAGATCGAACAGACAGGAGCAACATGATCTAGTAGAGGCCTTTAGTGGCAAATTTATTTCCAATTCATTGTAGTTTAAAAGAATCATCTCTACCCATAGCTATAGGACCGTCATGAAAACCTACTATGCTATCACAATGGAGTATGAATACCTCCAGAGCTCTCGCATCGTGTTCTATCAGCCTATCATGAGAGCTATGCCCTGGTCAGTCATTTAAGTGCTTACGCTTGCAATTCCAGTTAGTATCTCCCACACCTTGCCAACGTACTGAAAACTTGTCGCTTCTGTGAATATATAGCCTTAGTCTAAATTAAGACCTGTGACTAGTTGTTCGCCAACATCTAGACACCCAGAAGGAACTGCTCCATCAGGTTTCTACAGAATTTATAATGACATGATGGGAACCCAAAAATCATAAAAGAGACATGGGGTTCGATGTGTTATCATAATGTAGAATCTATGGTCAATGTGTGCAACGTTGAAGTGAGAAGACTGCAATGAAGTAGTGCTAGAGGCTAACAGGGAACCCAGTAGGTAAGGGATGTTCTAGGATATATCCCGTTATGAAACTTTGAAACCCGAGCACACTATGATAAATTATTGGCTTGGCTTCCCCCTTTTTTGACGTACTGGATTGGAACCATGACGCTCACCCTGTTCACATAGTTCAACTAATCAAAAAATCCTTCCATGTCTCGTTGATTTGTCCCTAATCATATGATCAACTTTAGGATGGTCTCTCGTTGACTAAGAAGGAGTTATATATGAAGAGGAGAATAAGCCGAATTATGCCAGTGCCAGCTAAGCATATCTAGTTTCTTAACAGAGTCGGAACGCAAGAAAAAGTCCATTATTAAAGAAGCGATCGGAGTCCCTATATCTTCATTAGACCCTACCTCATCGGATTATGGGGTGTTGCTGACCTGTAACGTCGCTAAGTTATCATCTGCTGGTCCACCATGTGGCAACAGTAACACATTGGCGAGCTGTTTCTTCGATTCTTGAACTTTGATAACTTCCTATTCCCGTATTACTAACAAGTTGCTTTAACGAACATTCTGAGAGTTACCTCTTCGAACGAGCCACGCACGTAGAGCCGAACGGTTGTTACTTCTTTTGTTTGGCCCATTCGATGAACACGTGCAAGTGCCTGTTCCTCGAGCGTAGGGTTCCTAACCTTGTCAATGTCTCATGGTCACCACAGATGTAGGCAGATGCTCACCAATGAGGCTCCATGAGGTACGCTCGTGAAGCGGCGGTTAAAGTCAGCCTGTTAGACGTTAGGCTAGATGCATGGGTCCAAAGAATGCGGACGTTTATGCTTACCCAACAGCACCGCACGATAGTGTAAGTAGCATGATGCGAATGTCCCGGTCGTAGCGGAATTTGGTGACAACAGCTCCCCTTTCATTTTGCGGCACCTTTCCATCGAAGCGGATGCTTTGAATTGAATTCTGGTCTAGGCCGGCTTTCACAAGATCTAGAGTAAGTCGCCATGTGGAAAACACAACACTGCAATCAGTTAGTCCTCTCTTTACATCATAGATTGTTATTACGTGGTAACTACCATTTAGTGTCTTTCGGTAGGCTTTTGATGTCTGTTATAAGTGCCTCGACTTTGGACGGCAGCCTTATCGACGAGAATGGTGTGTTGCAAAGTGTATCAGGTGTTTCTTCGAAGGCGACCCCGCTAGTGGATACTGAGGCAAAGGGACAAGCCGGTTTGTGGCCGCATCCTACCGCTCGATGGTCCTTGCTGAGCTTTCGAACACATTCCCCGCAAATGAACTTCATACAGCTGGAAAACTGAGGGTCGGTGACGGACGAATTTGGTTCATCTAGAAGGGACTCGGTGAAGTCCAAGGACAAGGAGCATTGGACGCAAATAAGGGGCTCTATTCCTCGTTTTGAATTGAATACTTGTTGCGCAATACTCGACCATTCGTGATCGTTCTGAGTCTCATGCCTAGCATGATACTGGAGTCCGAGGTCGCAGAAAAGACGGAGAGACTCGATTCGCTGAAGAGCATTGGCATAAGCATTTGGGCTCGAACTTCCATGGTAGCCAGAAACGGCCTCATCGATGGTACAGATGGCTTGTTCTCGGAGAGTTTCGTATGCTGTCATTTCCTCAGGTAGAAAGTCCACTGGGCAAACGAGGTCTCTCTTGGGGGGCAAATTAATTGTTCCTTTGGCTCTTCGAAGTAATAAGCATGCTGATAAATATTGAAGCCTCTTTACTGCTTCCTCGTCCTCTCCAGACTTCCAAAGCGAAGAAATGTCTATTTCGAACCGTGTAACGTCATTATACGGACTTGCGCGAATGAATTTGAGAAGGGATGATAAATCGGCAAGTCTATTCTGGACCGGAGTCCCCGAAACTGCCCATCGAGAGCTAGCGTGAAGCGCACACGCAGCCTGTGCCATTTTGGAACTTGCATTTCGAATGAAATGAGCTAATGCCCATATTAGTCTCAGGCTTTCAGATTTCTTGTAGAATGAAGCTCACCCTCGTCGAGGATAATACGTCTCCATTGGACAGAAAACAAAGGAGAGGGTTGTGCGTTGATGTACCCTTTCCATTCGGCTGAGACCGTATGATAAGTTGTTAATATTATGTGCTGAGAGCTAATATTGTCAAACCCGGCGATTCTGCTTTTGCTGTGATGGCGACACCATTTGAGACGATCTTTGAACACATGCCTAAATCAGTGTTAATTAAAAGTAGTAAAAGCGCTTTTAGGGTCTATAATACTCGGACAGCTGTTCTTCCCATGTATCGAGCACTACTAGTCGTCAGTCATAGCCAAGGTAGCATTCAGACTGTTTAACATACAAGGTGGTGGTATGATGATGAGCGTCGCTCCCACTTCTCGAATGTCCTGGTGGTGGCCAGCTATATGCGACATGCGATCTCTAGGGTTATCGAGATCCGCGGCAACCAAAGCTATCATTGTCAGAGTCTTTCCGAGGCCCTGTCCATATTCGTGAGTGAGACATGGTCACTTCTAGTATAGATTCGACTCATTATAAGAATTTCATGGGATCACGCAAGAAGTAAAAGAGTAGCATTTAACTGAAAAGGGGAATAAACGACGCTCGATTGCATACCATAGTATCAGCAATGATGCCACCGCGAAATTCGGTGGGCTCTTCATTCTGGTAGGCGTTAGACACCTTGTTGACGAAACTAGATAGGTCAATATGACTGTCGACAAACATTTCGGGACACTGGACATACTATACACCATGATCAGTTTTACAAGCCTCCCAAAGATCAATATACTCTTGGTCGAAAGCCCAGCCGCGCTCACGTTTGGTCATGAAAGTTAGGGCTTGTTTTTGGTGCCTTTGGACCGATGTTAGTCTTCTACAATCGGGAAACCCCAATTTGGGATGGAAACTCACTTTTTAAGTGTTGAACGAATAGCTGACGGTTGCTGGGCCTCCTGTAGATCATCTCGACTTTGGAGGCCATCTAAGAAGCTGGCCTGTGGTAAGACAGCTTGCATCTCTATCGAAAATATTTTCTTCGTCACCACTTCAGACACTAAAGGACATGATCCCAGTTCGCTAACTGACAATTTCTGCGGATTACAGTACTTGACGTCCAGATGGCACAACTGTGGATCCTGAAGATAAATTTCTTGTTCCTGAAACCAGTCGCCGATCTCCTCAAGAAGATCAATCGGGCCATAAATGTTTAGTTCCAATGAACATGGCAGGATCTTCAAATCCCGAGCTTTTTTTGTGGATGAGTCTTTGTTGGTAATACAGGACACAAAAAGCTGAAGGGTATCTTCTTCGAGAAGACCATAAATCATTTGACTGTGACTTGAGTGAATTCTACCGGTGATAGCGTCATCATCATCAACCGATGTGAATTGGTCAGATGAGTTGAACTTGACTGGTACCGCGGCTGGCAATGCCGAGGACTTCACATTACATGTACCAGAAAGTTGTTGAATCTATAATACCTTTGGTCAGCTCCTATTGACGACACCAGATAGGATAACTAACCATTCCGAAGCACACAATTTCAACTTCGGGTTTCGACACGGCAGGTTGGTGCAATATGTCTGGGTTTGGGATACAATGGACCATGAGGTCGCTGTTTGGTTGACAAGAGCTTGCAGCTTGTAGCGAGACGGGAAACTGCAAGGTGCTGTGGTGTCTGTGGCTCATCACCTGCGACGGGTGAGGTTCAAGCAGAGGAAGATGTTGCTGTGATGTTTGCCCATATCCGTTCCAACATGGATCGTACTGATAGGGCTGCGAGGGTGGGCCAGGGGTTATCGTCTCCAAGGGGTTCAGCACTGACATAAAATACGAAGACTCTTTGACAACAGGTCGCCCGGGTTGGATGTCGTTGCGACTTGGCGCCATGCGCCCGATATGTTGGTGTTGGATGGTACTTGACGGCTGTCCTTGAGGTAAATGTGATGTCGTTGCTTGAGCAAATTCCACCGGAAGTGTAGAGAAAACTCCATCGTCATAAAAATACCCCGCTGAAGCACTCAATTGGGGTGCACTGTCTTGAAGTTTTGCTCGCTTCCTGGGATGAGGGCTGCCGTAGTCCATGACAGCTGTGAAAATAGGAGTGGGACATGAGCATTCGTTGCAACTCCTTCGGCGCATTTATGTGGAAGTTTCTACTTAATACTCGGTAAGCGCTCGGATCCATGCACTCTACGTGGCTTTTAACTAAGGCTGAGTCTGCTGGTAGTGCACTGCCCTGCCTTCTCATCCTATCAATTTGCAGTAGCGTAACACGCAATACCATAGCCACGGCCGCCAACACGTAGCGATACGATACCCGTTATGGTATTAAAATAATGCATTTACTATTCCCAATATAGGTAAGTAATTACACAAGGAATATTTACTTAAGAGCATACAGAAACAAGGGCTTTCTAAAGACCAGGGATAGGGGGCACAGAACACCATCCAACTTAGCCGTCTCTTTTACTACTCACTCTTAGCTATTTTGAATTTTACGATGAATTCAATTGCGCTGGTTATGATCAAAGAGAGCCCGATTACCTTGAGCCTTAGAAGGGAGCCAGCTTGCCTCTTTGGGGCACGCTGGACAATTCGGTAATTATAATCGCTGCGCCACCAAAGCAACATTGGCAGAGGCGCTGAAATCCCCAGGCAGACTCCCAGGCTTAATGAAGTTTTATGTTTTCATACCCATTCCTCTTATCATGGAGGCTTAAGAACTCTCTACGACGAAATTCATATTCGCCATGAGGTGATATTAGGTCGGCAGTGACAGCAGAAATGCCTTTAGCTCCAGTAGTTTCGCCACAAGCGAAGCAGACGATTCAAGAAGCATTTAAGAGTCTTGACAGAACAATCAGCCCGGCTGATTCGCGGAACTTCGCCAATACAACCCTCCAAGATGTGAGATTAGCGGCAATTCAGCTCGAAGAGCAACTTGCTGCGAGGAGGTCTCTTCGAAATATGCGGCGCTTAGAACCTCTCTTCAAGGGTTTGGAACACTACGCAAGGGTAGTCGAGATTTTGTGCAATGGGACACCTTATCTCGCGTGGATATGGGCGCCAATCACCCTCGTACTAAGACTTGCCTCCGAGTACGTCGAAGCTTTTGAGAAGATCATTAGTGCTTATTCAAGAATTGCGGAATCTCTTCAGAGATTTGAATGTTTGAACAAGGCGCTCGCCAAGGATAAAGACTTCCAACAGACTTTGGCAGTATTTTATGCTGATATCCTCGAATTTCATCAGCACGCATACGAGACTACAACTCGAAACGGTAAGAAGGCTTCGGAGCCCTCGAGCAAGTTGACTATGCACCTTTCGCTTACTTCGTCTCTCCGCAGGTTGGAAGATACTATTTATTACCTCATGGGGTCGATTTCAGAGAAGATTTGACCACACGCTTGAAAACATGAAGCGTCACGAGAGCTTGATTGACAAGGAAGCGAATGCGCGAAACATTTTCGAAGCACAGAAAATGCGCCAAGAAATTCGAGAGTGGCGCAAAAATGACCTCGAAAAGATTGAAAGACTTGAAAAAGATGAGGCGGGCAAGCAATACCACTCTATAGCATCGTGGCTCAAGGTGAATGATTCAGAGCAGCAGCTACTGTATGACGCCTTGCACTCCGAAGGTCAAAGTCATCCCGGGACTTGTACCTGGGCCCCGAAGAACAAGAAAGTACAGTTATTCCTTCAGAGGAAACCCGTCAACCAAGTTCTTTGGCTGCAAGGTGTCCCAGGTTCAGGCAAAAGTGTTCTAACAACAGAACTCATCGCCTTCGCGGAATCGGCAGGTTATTACACCCTGAGGTTCCTCTGCAACAGTTCACATCGGTCCAATACCTATGACCAGATCCTGAAGTCTCTCTTGCTGCAGTTACTTCGTAAAGATAGCGAACTGATCGCCAATGTTTATAGAGAATCTGTTCTCGGCAAACCACCGCCATCGAGCACAGCTCTTGAAAAGCTATTTCATAAGATTCTGATGAGCATGTCAAGCTCTGGACGTCAAGATGACTACATCTGGGTATTCATTGACGGTCTGAACGAGTGTGATGTCAAGACTCAAACACAAGTGGTGAATCTTATCAGCCTCATGATTTCCAACACAACAAGATCGAAGGGAATAATGTGCAAGGTTTTCATCTCAAGCCGAGCCTTGGAGATCTTATCAAAACAGCTACGAAGAAAAGAGATACTGTCGCTCACAGAGGAGAAATCCTCATTGTCTCAGGCTATCAAGCAATACACATTGCAAAGGCTTCAATCCCTTCATGCTAAATTGGACCAGCTGGGCATGACAGCAACAGAAATTGGAGAAATTGAGTATTCAATCACGAGAAAGTCTGATGGTCCGCTTTCCCGCCTACCCTGACTTGGACTCAATTTGACGTACGTTTTGATAGGCATGTTCCTATACGCTCGACTGATCCTAGATTACCTCGCAAACAATATTTTTCTTCGTGGAAGCCAAGTCATATCCGCCGTCAATGATCTGCCTGAAAAGCTATCTGACTTGTAAGTTTGCGCATAGTCGACTTTATGTGGCTACTAACCCCCTCCCTAGCTATCGGCAAATACTTTCGCAAATTCTAGCTCACTTGAACCCAAAGTCCGTCAACCATATCAAAACAATGTTCGGGTGGATCGCGTTTGCCAGGAGGGCACTGAAGAGAGTTGAGTTTTTGTCAGCCATGGCTTTTAGCGAAGGCGATTACTCTGTCACGACCGTTGCCCCTGATTTTATCTTAGAAGCTTGCAATACACTCGTCGAGGAGAGAAGTGATACTACTTTGTCATTCATACACAATTCTGTCCAGGAGTAAGCCATACCGTAGCGAAAAAGCCGACAAGACTCTCATCCGCTGATATTCAACAGATTTCTCGAATCCCCAGCGAGTAATCTTCATATCACCGAAATGCCAGCTATCGAAACACAAGGGATCGCCACAATTACTTGCTTGGTTTCTGGGCTGCAGACATTTTCCCAGCCTTTTAATCAAAGAACCCGTATTGTTCAAGTAGCGAAAGGTTTGCATGCGCTTCAGATATATGCTACGGAATACTGGACCGATTATGTGCTTCGATATATGGAACTGGCAAAATTGCACAACTCGTCTTCCAAACTGATCGACCTCGCTAGCAAGCTATCACAACTCCTCGACGGGCTTAGAGGCCCTAACTTAGACGGGGCTAGCATCAACACGTTGTCACTGGACTCAAGGTTGGGGCTTCTCAAGCCTTACCCAATTATTGAAACTCAAGTTAAAGCAGCAATGCGCGAGAGGTCTATCAAGCACCTAGAGGCCCAGCCAGAACAATTGGCTCAAGCATTAGGCACGTATTTTTCCGACTTGGGATATCGTCCCTACGGAGGCTAACAACCAGGCCAGAAACTGCTAATAACGATGACGATCGAACTGAACAAGGGCTGGAAGCCGTACTATCCTCGTATCAAAAGACAATTCTTTTTCTCCTTGATCAGGAAGAATATCCAGGATTATCGCCCCGAGAACTTGAAAGATTTAAGCTCCATTTCCGGACATCCGCATATACCTGTCGGTTCAGCTCTTGTCCACGCGCGACGCTGGGTTTTGAGTCTAAAAGAGCTTGGTTGGAACATGAGGCGGCTCACCTGCGTCGGTTTGTTTGCGCAGTCGCTGAATGTCAATATCCTCCGTTTTTCTCAGCCAAAGCTCTCCAGAACCACGCTAGAATACATCACAATAATGTGACGCGGCAGAGGTCTATTCGCAGAGTTGGAACGCTGCCAAAAGCCGGCGATCCTGGTCCATTTAGTCGACAAAGCTCCTCGACAATATTGCAATTGCCAAAAATTATTACAGGAGCTTTCAACTTCCCCCCACCCATCCATTCAGGTCCGGCCCTCCCAAAGCTGGCGGCGGGCTCTTCGCTGGTAAATCCCTCCGAGTATCTAGAATCGTTCCGCTCAAACCAGCAGTACGCACGCCCTTCGGCAGAGCAAGGTTCACCACGTCCAGAGAGCCAATTATCTAAACCTGACCGTACGAGAGCGACATCGATCAAGATGAGCTCTTCAATCTGAACGTCACGTTAACTGCGGCCTCACAACCCCCGCAAACACCTTGGGCTGGCAGCCTCAGGGTAACCAACAACCTACGAACCCGGCCCCCGAGGGCCCGTCACACGGACCCAAGGGACCAGCACTGGTCTAACTATTGACCCTAGGCCAGCCCCTAGGTCTGGCAAACTGCATATTCGCGGTTCTGTAAATAGTCGTATTATCGGGTAGCAAAGCCTATGGATAGCAGAGGCTCCTGTTTGCCTTCCCGTATGATCTGATCTATCCGAGACAGTAATACGAAGGCGCGTAGGCAAAGGGAGCCTAGCTGCTGGCTTGGATGAAGCTATTCGCATATAAATAGCTTCGAATCCGCTCCTTGGCTAAATAGGGGGCCGGACAGAGCCCCTTTGATCCCATAGTTGATTATTAGTCAATCTGAACACTTCTCAAGCCCTTGATCTCAAGCCCTTGTAACATGGCCGGCCATCGATAGAACTCCCCCGCTATGAAGACGCGCCGACAATACATGAATTTAATGCCACGAATAAGCAGAGATACGAAGAGGGCCTCCAGACACCTTGGGCGAAGACCGAGCAGAACCCTCCTTTCGGGTCACGTGAACTGGCTATGGTCTGGGCCAGAAGGAAGGGAGGTTCGTTTTGAGTGGTGATTTTGATTAATTTTTAGACGTGATAGCTATTCGAGTCCTGGTCGAGGTGCGCTGGCTTCGCGTATAGCGCACCGCCAGGCCTCGAGTAGAGGCTCATGCTTGGGGGGGGGGGGGGGGGGGGGGGGGGGGGGGGGGGGGGGGGGGGGGGGGGCGG
>MU383088.1:189737-227349 GCA_022495125.1 Xylaria acuta
TATTATTTTTTCGAGTGCCTGGGGGGGGGTGGTTGTTTTGATTTCCCCCCCCCCCCCCGGCTTTTTTTTTCTATAATCCCACCCCCCCCCCCCCCCCCCCCAAATATATGTGTTCAAACCAACCATTCCCTTGTGCAGACCTGTTGTATGGTGCAAACCTTCGCTTGCGAGAGTCAGACTAAGGTTGGCAAATGGGCGGCCCATTGGCGCTGGGCCAAAACTACCAATCCGATGCGAGACCTTTAGCTTTTCGCTTCTCTCCTTCAAGTCACGTCCATGCTCTGTTCAAAAGGTCGTCTTCGCGTAGATTCGCGGCTCATACGCTCTACGCTTTGCTTATATACGATTCGTTAGCCCTCACACCTCCCGAGTTGCAGGAGCACCAGAAAGCCAAGCAGGGTGTCTCCGCATTCCCGCGCATCGTCATGAACAAAATCAAGACCTTGGAAGCTCGCAGCTAGGCACAGATTCAGGCTCAAACTCAAGTGGCCTGCTGGATACAGAGTCCAGCAGGTAGTTTGACTCCAGAGTGAAGTTGGGTCACAGGTAGGTCGCTAGTATGTAGAAGAATAGGGGTAAGGGCTCATTATTATTGATTCTTGAGTCCTCCCCAACTGGTTGGGGAGGCCTCAGAGCTTTATATAACCAAGTCGCATTTTTATATCTGCTCCAGGGGTTACTTTCTACTCCACTGTGACGGTCATAGTGTGACCTAGGTGCCTGATAGAGTCAGAGTAAGTGTCACAAACGAATATTGTAGGAAAAGCTATTATAATGGGCACCATACCAGACCTCTCTACAACTGCTGTCTTGTTTATCAATCAAACCGTGTCATCAGGTGGTGGTGTATTCGCTACGACTACGTCCTGAAACCACACGGCCATGCTTCAATCGTGCAATGACGAGCATTTCTACATTTGAGGATCCTTCTCTGTTGGTGATCCCCCAATTGCATCAGCGTTCGCATTGACTTGCAATGCATCCATCACCGCCATCGATGTGGATGCCCTCTTCGGCTTGAGCTGGCGATAAGCGAGGAGCACCCACCACAGCCTAGGGAGGACACTACACGGGAAGTCATTCCGGCTGACTTGTTATGGAGAGCAGACAGCCGAATAGTCATCTTCTAGAGTATGTTTTTCTAGTCTACTCCGCGATAGTTATAGCATAACTTCACAAGGTACAATGTCTGAAGAATATTCTACTTAGGAGAACATTGTGACTCTATCTAAAGAGTCAAAAGTGACATAACAATATTACCCCTAAAGGCCTAGATAATTTCAATTGTAGGCATTCAGGGGCTACACTCAATGCTAGGGTAAGTGTGAAAAGGGAGGGTGTTGCATTAAACAAGATTCTTCAGAACAAAGATCTGTAACGTTGTTTCAACAGCAGAGGTCCCTAAAAAACCTTCACTACCCAGTAGATACACCAATTCAAAATGACTTCCCGGAGAAGACCTGAGTATCCAGGTCAAGAGGTAGCGATCCCGTGTTTCTGTTCTCCTGTGATGTGGGCTAGGCCCTAAGTCGAGTTGGCTCATTCCTCCAGCGACGAACAAGCAAGCGAAGATATAGCTAAAGTGTGGTTGACTACAGTATATACAGACTCATCAGGTTCATTTTCTATTTCTCAATGTTATTAAACGTCCTCATACATCCTAATTCACTATTGTGGTCTAGATTCTACGTTGTCTTCGCCATCTTGCTCAGGGCCTCCGCACATCTATGCAGCAGAACCTCCTGGTCCTCTAGGCCAACTGAAAATCGAATCTGCTGTGGCTTCAACCCATACGCGGCGTGGACCTCGGGGTTTTCTCTACCAAAGACAACTGCAACATTCTTAGTCAGCAATCGCTAGTTCCTGCGTGTCAGAACAACTTCTAGGACATATTCCTAGCCTGAACCGGAGCATTCATAGCTCTACAATAGAAATAATAGGGACAGACAAGAAGAAATCGATCCCGAGAATTACTTACCGGCATTGTAAGCCATGGAAATTGTCAAATGGGCACCGAGATGGGGACCCTGGAAGAGGTTCACGGCGTCGTAGAACGCAGCGGCCTGCTCTACCGTTTCGAACTCGACGCTCAACAGACATCCATATCCCGGAGCCGGGTACTCCGCCGTTGGTTTTCGCAAGAACGCCTGGAGATGATTTGATCCAGGGGAATACGGCGGGTAGTATACCTGTGCGACGGGACTGGCGTCATCCAGCGCGAGGAAGCGGAAGTACGACGCCAGCGCGCTGGCATTGCGGTTGTGAATCACACACCGTGCGAGATAGCCCTCGTTGTTCGACAGTAGGCGCGCTGCGTCCGCCTCGAAGAACTCGTTGTGGAAGCGCGAGGATACTGCCTGCTTCAGGGCTGGGTATACGCGCGTGCTGTTCGGATTCAACACTACGGAGCCGGCCATGACGTCCGCAAACCCTGAAAACGCCTTCGTCAAAGACGTCACGACAACATCTGCCACGCCCAGAAGGTCGATATTGGCGAACGACGCGCAAGTGTCATCTGCCACAACGAAGAAGCCGTGTTTGTCCGCCTACGAGGCACGTCAGCAGACCACTCTCCGCCTAATCTGCCGACTAGGTCAAGTTAGGGGGGAAAGCTCGGAACATAAAACAACCTACCAGCCTCCGCAGCCGCTCTATGTCAACGCTGATCAGAACAGGATTGCTCGGAAACTCGGTGAATACGTAAGCGCACTTCCCGCCTCCCTCGAGATACGTCTCGAAGTCATCTACGTCAGAGTCGTCCGCACGGCCGTAATACCTCATCCCCCCCTCGCTCTCGTCGAACAGATGATGCGTACTATGGAATACGGCGCCGAAAACGACCGTGGGGCCAGCGCGCAGCGACGCGATCGCTTCGTGTAGCCTCGTGATGCTCGCCATGCCCGTCTGATAGAGATACACGTCGTCGACGCCGACGCTCTTCTCGTGCTCGGTCGCGCAAGCACGCATCACAAGACCAGCTATGCGCTCCCGCAGTGCCCGATGACTATCCCCCTCGGGCAGGAATGTCGGCTCTGGCGCGCCGACGCCGTCGGGGAACTCGCCGACGTGGACCAGGGAGTCCGTGTGCGGGAGCAGCGCCTCGGCCAGGCGTGTGCTGAAGCCCAGCCCGCCGTGCTGCCATTGGAAGATGGCCGCCGCGGCTTTGGCTCGCGGGAACCCGACCACGTACAGCCGCACGCCGGCGATTTCGACGACGTGATACCGCAGCTCAGAGGCGTCGAGGCGCTGCTGCTTACGGAGCGCAGACACGGCGTGTGGGTGGTTCGAGGCCCAGACGTCGCGCGATACGAAGGCTGCGCAGCCGTAATCTTCGGGCAATAGAAGTTTTCGTGCTATAGATTGGCAGAGCTGTTTGCGAAAGAGAAAAAAAATTATTAGTTAGGCTTACGTACGGGCACTTATCATCGAAAATCATAGGTATAATTCAGACCAAGCCGAGAGATAAGGGGCGGGTGGATTTCATGTGTGAACAAGCTACATACTAGTGACTACTCACAGTGCCCGCGAGCCCAAAGGGCGAAAACCGAGGGTAAAGGGACTTCAACTGCGCGAAGAGGGAGGGGTCACGGTCACGAAGCCGCTCTGCCGTACGCCACCCTGGCGCATGTGTTGTGATGGCATGTGGTGTATGAGGAGGGAGAGACTGCCCGAACTCGACAGTCGAGGGGTCGACAACCGACAGTGACATTATGAAATTCGACCGGGGAATTTGAACCCGAACTATTTCATTCTTCTCTAAGTCGAGTTTTGAAAATATGTGTAGAAATTACTTTAATACAAATGAGGAAACGAACTGACAATTTCAGAAGGAGGGGGGGGGGAGCAATATTCAGGACGGGGGCTCATCTTTTGGCAACTATTTAAATATTGAAAAAGCCACGCGACGCTGTCAAGCTAAGGGACAAAAGATGCTCCGCGACCGGACTTCGCTTGGCTCGGCTAGGTAAACAATAATAGATCATGGTTGAAACGGCTTCTCGACGCTGTAAGGCATCGTGCTGTTGCTAGTGCACGTTAAGTGACACAACCGGCTGGCCGTGAGACCCGCTGGGCTGATACCGGGGACAGGGTGTCGGGCACTCGGGTATCTGACAACAAACGCATTGACTATAAGAATGTAAATAGTTGACCATGTGCTCTTTGGCTGTATGTCATAACTAACTAAGACTAGTTAGGTTCTGACAGGTCTCAGGCGGAATAATCCATCGTGTAATGGGCAAACTAAGCGCAACTGGGAGCGATCCTTGACACCGTCCTATGAATATCGTCAAACTCCACAGGTTCAAGAATGATGATTGTCTTGTTAGGCCTCTTGGTTTTCGATACTCGCCAAGCAATTACAATATTCACCAGAGCACCATCCAATTGTCCGCTCGGTTACTACACTAGTTCCCTTCGATAGGCAACTCAGCCAAAGCGTCTAAATTCCCGGCCTACAGCCGCCGACATCATAGCAGCTTACCACAAGTCCCTCCCCTTGCCTTCGAATGCGAAATTCAATGCAACGCCAATGAACAATGCACCACACAGAACAGTCGGCCCTATCTTGTCATAATACTTAATCACTTTACGTTGCCGGATCCCCTCGCTTCGATACAGGTAGATGCCAACCGAGTAGCAAAGAGCGAGCACAGCTAACAAGGTGAAGACTCCAGCGGCCACAAACGACAGTCTGGTTGGCTTCTCACCAAAGTTGAGCAGCGTAGCAGCAATCGCACCGACGTAAATCGAGAATTCAAGCTACGGTGCTGTTAGTTTACTCCTCTTAAATGAGTCTGGAAGCAAAGTTTGATGACCTACCCAACCAAGAAATGTTCTCTCTGCAGCAAAATAGACTTTGGGCTCAACCCTGACAGGTACGTAGATTTTCTTCCCTTTAGGTGCTTTGAACTTCTTGTTCTGAATTTCCTGACTGCCGAATAACATCTGGTTGCGATTGCTGCGTGGTACTGTCGTGGACCGAGGCTTTGGGGTAATGGTTTTCAGTACTAGTAAAGCTCCACGTCCTGCCTGGGTAGCGTAACTGTGTGCCAGGGTCGAAATATACGTCCATCCTCCTATCCTTCTGGCCTCCTCGATCCGGTCTTCTTCATCTGATTCATCATCAGAATCGTATAGGGGATAATCTACATTGGGAATTGGGTTTGAGGTGACCTGTCCCTCGATATCGCCAAGTACCATAGATCGCGCACCACTTGATAGACCGTTATGACCATTGGATGTGTTCTCGGTCGTGGACTCAGCTATATCCTCAACATCTGAGTCATCTTCGTCGTAGTCGGACGTAGTGCCGCTCACGGAATGATCCGGTCGCTGGATGCCAAAATTATGCGTAACGGGTTTGCGAATATCGACATCCATCTGCGGCATCCAGTATGGAAGTAGGTTGATGCGATTTGGGAACAACGAGGCTGTGCCGTGAATAAACTTCGAGAATTTAGGCACAGCTTCCACGAGATGACTTGAGATAAGCTGCCGAACCCACTCCGGAGGCTCTTGGCCATGCTGGGTTTGTAGTTTTACTTCCAGGACAGCATAAGGGAATCGTAAGACATCGTTAGGCGGCAATTGAGAGAAAGGCCAGTCGATACCAATATCCATTCGTCTCCAATTATCACCAGAGCGTCTTACACCGTTCAGGTTATCCTCACGCACCATTGTCAGCTCAGTGTCGAGAGAGATCCGAACTCGAGCATCCGCAGGGAGCTGGAACGCTGTTCGATTGTAGAAAGATCGACAGACTGGTCTGTACCCCTTTTTCAGGACTGAGTATTGAATCTCTCTGGCTAGACTCTCGTCCTCGGCAATAGCTTTCTCGGATTTCTTTCCGTCTTTCCGAGCCTTTTCAAAGAGGGCAGTCGGGAGTAGATTACCCCTCATGTATGCGTTTACATTCTTCTCTTTCATTGAGAATCGTGCCTTGACAGATTTCTCCCCAGTCCAGTCTTCGCGATGGGTCTTACGTTCGACAAATATAGTATCGTTTTGCATGCCGCCATACCACCGTAGACGGATGGCCTCGGCGCCCTCTGTCTTCTTCAGTCGCCCCTCGTACAGGTCCCACCGATCAGGATTATCGTAATAAATAGAGGTAATGGCTGAGTCGGCCATCTCAAACTCTTTGCTGGCATTGAATACCAAAACCGGGAGATGCTTGAGAATTATAAGTTTCAGCTCGGTGACATTATCTGGGTGCACCCAGTATTTGGTGGTCTGGCGAACGAAGCTCCCTTGGCTTCCACCGGCTGCGCTGTCGCCCTTAACCGGGTTTCCCCTTGTTCGGACATTATTGTACATATTAGAGAGTTTGACTACCTCGGCATCGAAATCTTCGTTGTAGAACGGCTTCTTCTTGAGCGCAGCGTCAAAGGCGGGTCGAAGGTACCAACTCGTTAATTTCTGTGATACGTATAAGCTTGGTGATCCCAGGTTTCAGGCCGTGTGGTTTGGGCACACGAACATCATGTTTCTTTATGATCTTGTAAAAGCCTGTGTAGTTTAGTTGGACATATTTGGCAAGATCGTGGACATCGGCGATGATGTCACTTAGGTCTTCTTCCAGCAAAATGAACTCTTCCTCGGACGGACCTTGCTCATTCAAGCCGCGTTCTGTGGCCCGCGAGACGACCTCCCTCACCTCTCGCTCGCTGACGGCTATGCGGCGCTGTATCTCGGATTGCTTGACCTTTGTCTTGGTATAGACCTTTTCGAGCTCAGCATACAGCCTCACAATGAAAGCCTGCTCGTCTTCTTCAGTCCACCTCTTTTTACGCTGTGCTCTCTCGTTTCTCCTGGCAGGGGAGATATTGGAGGGCCCAGCTTCGTCGACATTCCCCGGTGCATCAGCGGACACCCCGGACGCATTCTTAAGCTCGGCCTTCAGTCCATCATAGTCGATGTAGTACCACTGGTATTCGCGGATGATGCTAGAGCGCAGCTGCTGTCCAAACTTCATGACGACGGGGCTCGGGCTGGCGTGCCACTTTCGGCTGCAATTGGGGCGACGTGACGGGCGACGCAATGATTACTAGCATGTGCGATCGATCTACAAGGTCCCAATTCATCAGCACAACAGGCAATTGAGGTAGCTCGCCTCAGGCAGGACGAACACAAGTTGCAAATAGTTGGTGTCACTTGGGACCGTGACAACACGAGGGAGGGGGCTGGTTACATTAAGCCGATATAGCTTTCGAAGTTCGAGGTCGCGTGGTATAAGGTTAAGGTCAATGAATAAAGCTTCCACAAATCAGATGCATAGAGTTCATGTTTGTTGCATCTACTACTCTTGTCGGCAATTGGATGGCACATGAGCTTGCTTTATGAACCGTACAAGTACTACTGCAGGTGTCGGGTCGTTCCATAGATCCACAGAAAGATAATGCATTGACCAATAGAATAACGATTTTGCGCACGTGTCTCAGGATTAAGTAATACAATTGAAAACTGCCTACTTACCCAGATAGGTAAGCCTGAGCTAGCGCCTCGTCCCCCTAGCCTCAGAGAAGCTACCCTAGATAACTATGACCCAGAACTTTTTTTTGCCCCGCGTAGTGCCCCGCGTAGCCAAATGTCTCGGCCTGCCTCTGCGAATTCAAGCCGGTATTTCACAAGAGAAAGACTATTTGAAAATAAGAATATCGCTATGCCAGACGACACACTTGAAGCCCGTATCCCTGCCTCGTGCCCCGCCTCAATATCGGAAATACTTCATCACGCCTGGAGCCACAACCTAGCAAGTCTCAAGCCTCTCCTCTCCGTCCCCGGTCGCGCCAGCGTCCAAGAGCCGACGACGGGCGAAACCCCTCTACACGCTGCCATCCGATCGTGCGGTGCCCAGGCGCCAGGCAATGACGAGGCGCACGCGACGAAACAACCCGCCACCGTCGACATCGAGGCCGCCAAGGCAGTGGTGCAACAGTTGTTCCTGAGCGGCGCGATCTGGAACGACGTCGACAGCCACAATGAGACGCCGGGCTGCGTCGCGGCACGGCTGGGCCAGGGCGAGCTGTACAATATGTGCGTCGGGGCCGGGATGCGCGCCGAGCTGCTATTTGGGTTGCTGGACGGATACGAGGCGCTCGAGTCCGACGTCGAAGACGAGGACGAAGAGGACGAAGACGGAGGCGCGGCTGCTGGGGAGAGTGCCGAGGACCAAAGCGATGCCCCTGAAGATGTCATCCTCGAGTCGGACCCGGACCGCGCATTCTCGCCCCCGCAAGCCGGAGACACGGTGACGAACGCGGCATACCTGCGCGCGAACCTGACGTACACCGACGGTAAGCTCGTCGATGACGAGCAAAACGGCGTGATGATGGCCTGGGAGGCGTCGATTATGCGGGCCTCCGTCGACGCCCTACTCCCGGGTCTGCCAGCTGGGAAGCGCGTATTAAATATCGGGTTCGGAATGGGTATAATAGACACGATGTTCCGCGACACGCAGCCATCCCGCCACCACATTATCGAAGCGCACCCCGAGGTCTTGAAGCATGTCGAGACCAGTCCCGATTGCAAGTTCGGCAAGGATTGGGAGAGCAGCGGTCCTGCCGAGGGCGCCTATAAAATCCATGCAGGCAAATGGCAGGAAGTCGTGCCTAAACTATTAGAGCAGGGCGAGTTATACGACGCAATTTATTTTGATACATTTGGTGAAGACTATGGCCAGCTACGCATGTTCTTCACCGAATATGTTCCTGCGATGCTTGATGAGGGTGGCGTCTTCGGGTTTTTCAACGGCCTAGGCGCCGATCGCAGGGTCTGCTATGATGTCTACACGAAGGTTGTCGAGATGCATTTGACCGACGCCGGGCTAGACATTGAATGGGACGAATTAGACGTCGATATGAAAGGCTTAGAAGAGGAAGGGAAAGGTGAATGGCAAGGTGTTAAGCGGCGGTATTGGACTTTAGACAGTAAGTCTCTCTGAACGGGCTCTACTTCTTCATTGCTAACGAGGACCAGAATACCGGCTTCCTATCATCACTTTAATGGGTTAAAAAGAAACGCGCTCGAAGCTTGACGACAGAACTGTACATATTGATCGTATATTCGTGTGCCTTCCAAGACCGCCACCTCTATGTCTATCAGTTCTAGTGGGACACATCACAACGAATTTCAAGGTAAACCCCCAGTAGCTTCATACAAGACGTACTGTACCCGTTTACTTGAAATTCTCTGGGTGGAGGATACCGGCGATGTTGCCCTTGGCGAATCTCTTGAGCGTCAAGGCAGCAATTAATGCAGCACCGACACCGCTACCGTCTTCGGCAGCTAGGACCTCTACCGGGTCCTCCTCCTTCGGGTTGGACTTGGCCGGCCAATCGAGAATTTCTCGTAGAGCCTGCGCGCCTCGAGCTTTGAAGTGGGGATACTTGTTGAAGACAGAACCGTCGGCACCCACGTGACAGGGCTGAAGGTTCTTCTTGGTACAAATAGCAGCCACACCGCAGGCAGAGAGACGAGCAGCACGGGTGCCGATCAGCTCAGCCGCTCGACGGATGAGTTCAAGCTCGGGCCGAGTGCAGGACAAATGGATCTTCTCCTTGAATAGGTCTGCAGTCTCTTGCAGGTTCTCGAAAGGGTCGCTAGAAATCGTCAGCAAAACCGTAGCTCGCTAGTGAGGACGTGGGAAAAGACCAACTCTTCAATTGCGGATAGGAAAGATGCATCCAGTGTGTACGGCTTGCGCAAGTGTTTAATATCCTGACCCTCAAAAATGTGAACATCCTTATTGTCGTGCAGGTCTACTAGGATCAAACGGAAAATCTCGCCCAGATACAACCCTGCAATGCACTTTTCGAAAGCTTGCTGGCCTGGTCGTGGGGATTCCTTGTCAATAATTACGTCGTACTTCGTACGAGGTAGTATTTTGTGCTCGTTGTCAAAGGCCCCCCATTCGCAGTTAATGGCCATAGGCATATCTGCCGGCAGATTCATGTGCGCCAGCTTGGGAATAGAACCACAGTGCTCCATGTATGCAGCGTTGCACCCAGTTCCAAAAATGCACCCGATCTTCATCTTGGGATCGGTGTAAGCCGACGCAATAAGTGTACCTGTGGTGTCATTAATCAATGCAGAGACCACGATTGGCACACCCTGTTACACACGTTAGTTTTGTGAGCACGATATCAGGCAGACGTGAACGTACACGTCGTGCCAGAGCAGCTTCCAGCATGGGCACGACATTCTGGCCCTCCACACCGTCGATGTCAAAGCCTTTAGTCCATCGTTGAAGGATACCCTCATCGATATAGTTTTGCGTCGCAGGATAGGAGAAGGTGAAACCAAGAGGGATCTTTCCTTCAACAGGTGGTCGTTCGGATTGCTGTGTCTCGACAAACTGCTGCAAACAGTCGGCTATGTACTCCCAAAGCTCTTCCGAGTCACCCGTCTTTAGTTCCTCTGGCATGCGGTATTTAGACTGAATGATGTCGAACTCCGACTTATTTTGAGTCAGAGTGATCTCGCAAACACGCAGATTAGTGCCACCCATGTCCAGAGCCAAGTATGTACCGGTTTCGTGTCCATCCGGGAAATCCATTACCCAAGTCGGATTCATGGGCTAGTGACCTTTGGTTAGTTGTACGCTAGACTTGAGACTTATCTCGACAAGACCTACGATACTACCTCCCTCCACACTCAGGCCTACATATACGTTAGTTATCTCCAGTCAGTCAGCTGTCCTGAGGTATCACGCACCTTTCTCAAGCTCGGACACGAAGTGCTTCGTAATCGCCTTGAGCTTAGCTGTGTCAACGGTAAAAGCATCCTCCAGATTCTTGATCTCCGCCAAAAGATCTTTGGGCAAATCGGCCATGGATCCTGTTGAGGTTCCATTGTCAGTAATTGGTAGATTTTTTAAAAGTGTTAGTGTAAGCGAGAGACTGCTTAAGAAATTTGATGCATTGACAAGATCGCGGTAATGGTAGGTAGGTAGGTATACCCCTAGTTTTAGCCCACAGCTGCCCGCACTCCATGATAAAGTAAAGCTGGCCCAGCTAATAGGCGTACGCTGAAGTCAAACGAAGTGAGTAAGGATATCTAACTGTAGCGTAGGGGATAAAGGAATTGATAGTGGGTATCTAGATAGCTTGCTGTGCTAGCTAAATGAACAAGGTATAGGTAGAGCATGAGCAGATAGGGAACGCTTCATGTGGTAAACTGGTGGTGAGGATCTAGGAGGTCATTGAATGGAAGTTCCATTCCAGGTGAAGAAGCGATGAGAAAGTCGTTTAATACATGACATTGTGGCCAAAGAAAATATGCCCAACTAGCAGAGTAATGGGAAGGAGACATGGTAAATATATTTTCAGTGCTTATCATGTGCAATCCAACGACCACATGTTCAATGAAACGAAGGAGTAGGACGAATGGCAAACAATTAAATGTTTGTGACCCCATGTCACAGCTTCGCGCACGGATTCCAGCTGCGACGAATAAAACCAGAGACCGGAGAAATACATACCCTTGCGGGATGGCGGCTTTCGAGGTCCTACCCCAACCATTTTGGAAACACTTGGTGGTATAAGGCGTGGCTATATTGATTGATGTAAAACGGCTTTCTATCGTCACGGTTTACTCACACGAGCTTCAAACTGCAGTTTGAGGCTCGGATCAGCGAGGTTTTGATGCGACTCGGATAAGCCAGGTAGGTGAGGGAGATGTTGGCAATAGATGGCGGTTTAAAAGAGAGGTTTGACTACCTCAGCTAAAGTGGCCCTTACTCAGCTCAACTTGGCTGGCACTGTAATGATATAAATAGGCAGTGTGAGAACCCGAAGAGCTGGCTTTGCGGGCATTTCGACTATGACAGAGCTTTGGGGGGGCAGAGGGGCAGAGGGGCAGAGCTTGTGCTGATACTTAACCCTCCATAGGCTAGGGTCCCAAGACCTTGACTGATTTGCTGTTATGGTCCACAGAAAACCCCTAAATGAGTTACGCTTAAGAGCGCTAGATGGTAGACTAGGCGGGTGCCAGTACGGTCATACTGACACTATAGCGTCAGTAACACGGTTCCTGCACAGTACCTAATGCTGCTCTGTCAGCCTGTTGCCTGCTGTACGGTACATGTACTTACTTAAGTACTTAAGTAAGGTGCCCCTAAGTAACATACTTAGGTTGGTAGTGAGTGTATGGATAAGGATTAGTGGAACTACCCAAGTGCTAGGATACCTATACTCCCTGTTGCTTTAACATCATTACACAATACCAATTTGCTGATAAAATAAGATTCAGCCACTCAGTTGCTTACCAGCAAGAGTATTTCTTAGTATCAACACAGCTCGAGTGCAGACGCGGAGCAAGGCCGGAGAGTTGGTGTGGGCCTGAATAGCGGTGTACTCTATCTGTTGTCAATTTCTCTAGGGAACTAAACCGTCTATAGGAGATATCGATGACTTGTATCATCCTTCATCTGGGCCTGACTGTATCCAAGGTCGCACCGCACTATGCTGTATGCATCTTGAAGACCAACACCACCGCTATTATCTGGGCCGTAAACAACAACAACAACAGAGCCCTAGGTTCAGAGATAATTAGTTTACAGATAACAGAGATTAAAAACACTGAACAGCATACATTCCAGAAGTCAATTACTTTAATTCCTGGGCTCTGGCAGATTTTTACTTATTCACTTGTTTCCTCGCAATGGCACACCCAGGTAGTTCGTATGTGGATGCCAAGCAGGTACGGCATGTTCTAGCCACAGAAAAGACTATAGTATTGCCATATAAATGCCATTCATGGGTGGATTTCGCATGAGAGGTAGCAAGCATCCTTTGATTCCCTTTAGGAGCAATAATCTGATCCAAGACCATGATCCATTCTCAAGTTTTAACAGCCGAGTAGAGCAAATGCGTTATGACCCCACCCATCTCGGCCTAGAGCAACAGCACCATAGTGTTAACAAATGACAAGGCCTAGTCGTCGGCTTATACATGCCTCTCCGATAAATTGGACAAGAATCCAAATATTTCGTTACTTATTCCATTCGACAAATAATTGAAGAATTGTATCGGTAGGGCTGTTGCGATATTCCGTTCAGTCAAGCCGGAGATACATCAGAATGCCTTGAATACTGTTGAGGGTGTAATGCACAACGGTGGAAGAGGTAGGAGCGTCGGATGGAATAGCATACTTCCTGGAATATATATTGACTTACTTCCGTGGGGAGGTCCTAAGTCCAAGAGTTCTTGCGTGCAGTCGCCGCCAATACGGTGGGATTGGTGAACTTCATGGAAGTTAATTGAGCGACTGATGAGTATCAAGCTTCGTGGTCTTCTCATCCATCACCTGGGAAGCATGTTGCACTACTTGGTCAGGGGGCTTTTCGTCCTGTTCCTCTGTCTCAGGAAGCTCCGCAAGAAACAAGTCGCTGACGCTACCCTTGCCAGTCGCTCTTTGAAAGATAGCCAAGGCTGTGCCAAAATCTCTTTGTTTGCCGATTTGGATAGCATCTAACATGTTCAACGCAAAGTTCTGGCAGTTGTTGGTGATGAGATTATAGCCCTTCTGTCTTTCTCTCATATTGTAAATGACCATCTCGCCTGGGTGTCAACGAGCTTGTGTGAGATCTCTAGTACCCTGAGAAAGTGTAATTTTCTAGTATATTGTGGACTTACCAGCTTGCCTCAGGGCCTCGTCGTTGAGTCTTGTCTTGCCAACCTCGTAGGTTGTCCACTCGTGTTGGGCTTGCGTATCATTTATGTAGATGATATCAAGGTTTTCATCCTATAGTTTATAAGCAGCGGCCACAACTCGTAAGATAAACCGTGGGCGTGACGAACCATCCAAAGCTGATGACAATAATCACCCACCAGGATAGCCCAATGCTGAGTGGGATCAGGGTAGTTATGAATCTTCTTGGCGACAAGCTGGCCAAGTACCGTCTGTGCCAGCCATCCGCCCCCGGGGACGGGATGCCACCCGATGGCCACCGTACGGTTGTTCACAACCAAGCCCGGCTCACCCGGCGGAACTACGTTGGGCTGGGGGCCCCTTTTGGAAGCATTTAATATGTCATGTCAAGAAATTGTGGCGGCCGCAAATAGAGGGGTTGCTCACAGTCCTAGGGCATGTTCAACATGAACCTTTCCCTTCACAATTTCCTCTTTGCCCTTTGAAAGTCCCTTGGAAAGCCCTGCTTTTCTACGCGAACTGTTAGACTCTTGTGGCTCACTACAAGACCGCCAAAACATTTTGCCCTTACAAGAACGACTTGAACTTGCGGGTTTTGGAGTGCGATTCACCCTCCAAGTCAGACATTGCAGTAGCTTCTCGACACAACTTGCGTGTTTCGTTTCAATCCGGCGCCTGCAAGATGGGATGAGCAACTAGGAGGATCCCAGGTCAGACCCAGGTGAACTGCGTCGGGAGCCAAACCTTGGCGATTGACAGCACACGATGGCGCCAATCACAGGGCTTGACAAAGATTAACGTTCAGTGGGAGGGACAGGCTTCCTGCCGCATTAGTGTGGGGTTAAATGCTCTAGCTGTATTAGGTCTAGCGTAACAATACACCTGGATTGTGGCCTACTACCCACCGGATCAATTCTTTCCTTAGTTCCGATATCTAGAGCTACACTAGGTACCTTAGCCGCTGTAAGTTAGTACAGGCTGTACTTGCAGCTGATTGGGGCCGCCGACCCACCGGTCTTGTCTTGGGGCGCATTCAGCAACGTAAGCTGTAACTTTTAGAGAGGTGTACACTAGATAGCTGTCCCCAAAGGGCCAAGACAGCATCACCAACCAAACGCGAGAGGACTGTCGCATACACCTACTTGCCCAAGTTCTTCTTCTTCTCCTCTTCCCTTTCCTTCATACCGGACGTCGTACGCTGTTGCGGAGCTGCTCAATTGATGAGCGCTCCATTCGGCATCTCTTCACCATGAAGTTCGCTGGCATTGCGGCTGCGTGTCTTTCCCTACTTTCCACAGCCTGCGCCGATACCACGGCTGCTGGATCAGCCTCGTCCAAGGTCGTCCTCCCCTCCGCATTCAAGCCGCCACAAGTGTTCAAGAATGCCAACCTAGTCCACATCATCTCGCTAGAGAAGAACTACGTGAAAGAGTCCATAAACGTGTTGATTGAGAACGCATCTCCGGACCCTCAAGATGAATACTTCCTACCTTTCACGAGCGAACAGATGGAGAAGATTGGTGGCTTCGAGGTGAAGGATAGGAAGAACCCCGACGTCGTGGGATTCACTGCAGATGCGGTCGAGTTCGATCCGTCAAGGTAAGTCAGGCCTCGCGATCGGCGTCCCGTTCACAGCGGCACTTCCACTGACAGTTAGCTTGACAGCGACACACAATTCTACCGTATCAAACTGCCCGCGCCTCTCCCGTCCAACGGCCAGCAGACACTCGGCATCTCTTTCTACTATTTGAATGCTTTGAAGGCGTTGCCGGCGTTGATTGACCAAACGGACAAGCAATACCTGACATACGCCTTCTCCGCCTATTGTTACTCGGCATATCCCACGTTAAAGCAAAAGACCGAAGTGAAGCTGCCCTCTTCTGACGCCCCAGACTACACCAAGCTCGCCGGAAATGGGGAAACAAAAGAGTTCCCCGTAAAGCAAGGATCGAAGCTTACCTACGGTCCCTTCCCCGAGGTTCCAGCCGGCGCAAGCTCGCCTGCCACAGTGCGATATGAGTTTAACAAGCCCGTCACCCACGTGTCGCAGCTTGAGCGTGACATCGAAGTTAGTCATTGGGGAGGAAATGTTGCTTTTGAAGAACGTTACACGCTTTTCCATTACGGCGCAAACCTCTCTTCTCAGTTCAGCCGAGTCAAGTGGGCCCAATCTCAGTATTTCAGCCCCCAGACCTTCGCTCTAAAAGAGATGAAGTTCGTTCTTGGAGCTGGAAGTAAGGATGCATATTTCACTGATGTTATTGGCAACGTATCAACATCCCGCTTCCGTGCTACCAAGCGCGAAGCTGTTCTTGAGCTCAAACCCCGGTACCCTATCTTTGGTGGCTGGAAATACCCATTCACGGTTGGCTGGAACGCCGATTCGAACAATTATTTAAAGAAGTCGGACGGCAAATTCTTACTAAAAATCCCTCTTATCGAAGGCCCTAAGCAGGCCGAGGGCGTTGAGTACAAGCATGTCGACGTCCGCGTCGTTTTGCCTGAGGGTGCAGAGTAAGTGTCGAAGCAACCGAGCTTGAATGCTGGCCCGCTAACAGTTGTGTAGGGACGTAAAATTTTACACCACAGCCCCTGAATCATCAATTATTGCTCATAGCGTCGAGATCGTAAGAACCTATTTGGACACCGTCGGCCGGACTGTTCTTACGATCAAGGCGCGAAACTTGGTAGACGAATTACGGGACCGTGAACTAATTGTGTCATACGATTACTCGACCGCAGCCGCTCTCCGCAAACCATTCGTTATTTTTACGAGCACCATGACAGTATTTGTGGGCATGTGGCTACTGTCAAAGTTGGACGTGAGCTTCTCAACGAAATGATGATACGAGTTTTGTAGGGGAAAAGCGGAGATTCTTAGACATTATTGTAGGAATATAAAAAAAGGACATGAAACGCAGGCACCGCAACATAAGGCAAGCCATTAATTAAAGAGTGCTGAATAGAGAAAGAGTAAAATGACTAATACATCGCCTATTAGTCGGACTAGGGTCTATATGCTATTATGATGAGTTTTGTAGAAGATATTCACCGGCAGGATTACCCCCCCCCCCGTGTGACACCATGCCCTCGCAAAATGCAGGAATTGTATCTTATCGTTTTGTCGTGTCGCGCATTCCGGCAGTCTCCTAGCGTTACATTATATGTGTACGAGAATGGGTGATGAAAGGTGCAGCCAATAGGTCATGCAGAACACCATAGGGTCTCTCGATTACCGACAGGTTTAATAGGTCATAGTACTTCAACTAGGTATGTTCCTTAGGGGGTAATGACATCTTTGGGTGCGAGCTTGCGTTCCATTTACTTTTGACGCTACACTATATCCAATAGCGGATCAACATTACAGCTGCATACAGTAGGTAGAAATGTTTTGAGGCCACCTATCACCGGATCGGCAAGCATATATTTACTTACGCTAGATTTCTGCCTTGGACAATGGGCTTGAGAAGCAGGCAAATGACGTTGTCAGCAAGGCTTAGTATGCTAAAGAAGTCGCACAAATCACACGCTGCTTACCTATCTAATTGATAAGCTGATGGAGTGCGCGTCTTGTCGTCAGTTGCATATACCAAACATGTTTTACATGTCTAACTACCGAATCCCATTATTCGTTGAGAAGATACTTAGTATATGGTAGTTGCTGGTTTCCATCTCATGTTCAACAGACAGATCGTATTTGATATTTTAGCTACGTGGTTTGGTCTGGTCGCGGCTCAAGTTTCAACAACGCAGGGGACAATCAGCACGATCCAGGTCAGCGGGACCAAAATATTGGGGGCGGAGTCATTCAACTCGATTCACCTCGCTAATCTCGGTGTGACGACTTCCAAGCAGGACTTTCCAGAACCTGGGATGGTGTTCGTTGATCGCGGCATGAAGCGAAGGGTCCTTAGTGTAGGGTAGGCTTCCTTGACCAGCTGATCAACTGAGCAGGGTCCCATATGGATATAATGGCCTGGATTTCCGCCCCTTCGCATTTTATACATCTTATGACCAATCCATCCTCATGCTAGCATGCGTGGCTCTGTTCAACACTTCCATTGGACCCTCGGCTACCTACTTCATCGCCAATAACACAAGTCTGTTTGCTCGTTCAAATTAATCCATACTGCGCAACATATCCACCACGATACTCCTCGACAGGGCAACAGGAGGCTCCAATTCTCTTACCTGCCGTATAACAAATACCGGTATTACAAGGTACCTACCTACCTTACTACCATTACACCAAACGCAGCCAATATGTGTTTCGGCTCGAAGCCCTCGCGCAAGTACTATTACCACGAGGAATATGTTCCCGTGCGCCAGCATCATGGCCACCATCACCATCACCATCGCCACCAACCGCGAGCCTCTACGCCGTTGCACATCAGTTACCCGCAGAGGAGCACAAGCAGCCATCGACACACCGGACCGGTTGTCTACGAACGAACTAGTCTGACACGATATCGTTAAATTCTACCATAAAACAAAAGAGCGATCGGTTCAATGCAACACTTCGCCGAACTCTGAATGGTGGACTTACACAGCGGCTGAAATACAAACCAAGATTTTCCGAAGCAATACTGAGGGTGTCCTCGATCTACTAAGTAGCAGCTCTACTGTAGCCTCTTACGTCATTGTCGATCCCGACACAAATCCATGGGCGACCACAAGAAGTCTTCCCTTTCGTTCACTCAAAAATGTTTCGGAGTTGTTTACGATTTATGCCTGTTCCATTCTGGTTGTATGGTCTATGGCCGTTAATATTGTAACGAAATTATAGGGGGTACACAAGACCGGGACAGTTTGCTCGATTCTCTCTGAAGAGATGGGGCGCATTGTTATCATACAGATATGATCTACCTAGATCGTGGGGTTCAAATTGGAGTTCTTGTCTTTTGGGTACATAAACAGGCGGGGTATGGGGGTGGTTTTATCAGGGCCATGAATTATACTTATCTATCGAGACCATGACATCAATAAAGTAGCATATGCACTTTCTTCCCGCTTGGTTCCATTGTTTGACTGCTAGTGCCCTTTGTTCCCCCGTAGATACGCGCCCGTAAATAGTATAATAGGTCATGACGTACGTTGGAATGTTTGACGAATTCGAAGGTTCATTGGAGTCCCGACACCTATCTTCAATTTTGGGAATACTAGCTACCTAAGTAGAACTACGAAAAGATCTTCATATTTGATAAAACCGTATCACACATACATTGAAGCCTTCCACTGCCTAGATTAACCCTCGTCCACACGAGTACTTGATCTACAATTGAGCTAGATTAGGGATTTCTCTCACCATAGGGAAGGCGAGGTACAGTGCACAAATCTCCATCAACTCCGAGTTGTAAGTGACCGTCGATACTTCTATGTGAAGTGCGTGGGGAATGCCTGCCGTTTCTTACATCTTGTTAGATAGTGGTCTTGGAGGCAAGGAAGGAGATAGTCAATTAATACATCAATAGTTCCGTTTCCGCAAACGCTTCCAAGATTTGGCTGGACGCTCTGGGATTCGAGACACAATATGTAGGTCACAAGATGGATTTCTTCTTCAGGAGTAGTTCAAAGGGAGTGGCAGAGCTCGAAAGAAAACTACCGCGGTCGCCTCTAGCTCCTCTCACGCCGCAGCCAGAGTCGAGCAGCTGGAATTCGCTAGACTCGACTTATCTGTACTATCTCGAAGCTCTCTATAAATATGGTCAACTGGACAACTCAGCTAGGCTAACTGTCATCTTAGGAATCGATCACTATCTATCCGCTCCGGCAAGGGCAATAGTAATTCGTCTTCGCCTACGCATCGGAAAGGGTTCTCATTTGCATCGCTTCGCGGATCGATCCAACCCGAGCTTTCCCGCCGACTGTATCGCTTGATCAAGTCGACCAACAACCTCATCTCAGCCCACGAGGCCGCAGGGAAGGAACGCGACACAATTGCCCGGGAGCTGTCAGAATGGGGCGAGCAGACACAAGATGACGCCGTGTCCGATATCAGCGACAAAATTGGCGTCATCCTGAGCGAGCTGGGGGCGCAAGAGGACAGCTACGCCCATAACCTTGACGACGCCCGCGGCGTCCTTAAAACAATCCGTAACACCGAAAAGAGCGTGCAACCGAGCCGTGACAATAAGGGGAAAATTGCCGACGAGATTCAGAAGCTCAAGCTCAAAGAGCCCCAGAGCACGAGACTCGTCATTCTCGAGCAGGAGCTGGTGAGGGCGGAAGCAGAAAACATGGTTGCCGAGGCACAGCTGACGAATATTGTATGTCCCTTCCCTTTTTTTCACAACGCTATTGCGCCTAGTGAAATATGAATATGCTAAACTATCCGGCGATGGACCAGACTCGCAAGAAGCTGAAGGAAGCCTACGATGCCGAGTTTTTAGCTGTCATAGAGCGCGCCGAGAAGCAGATCATCTTAGCAAAGCACGGGCAGCGTCTACTCTCTCTTCTCGACGACTCTCCAATAACGCCAGGCGACGCACGCAGGGTGTACGAAAACGGGGGTGCCGCTCGACAGGTCCTCAACGATGCTGAGGACGATCTCAAGAGCATGGAGACGAATCGTGGACAAGGACCCATCGGAAATGGCGGGACGGACCCTGGCGTTGGCGCTGGAATCTCACAAGAAGGTGAGGGTTCTATCAAGTCCAGCGCCACAGGAACGTCGACTGACAAGGCTGCCGAAACCGGCAACGAAGAATATGCCTCGGCGTCTTCGAGTCCCTCCCACACTCAACGGTGATTGGTAGCTAAGATTATCTTGCTATTCGGGCTAAGGTATTAGGGAGAAAGGGAAGAAGAAGAAGCTTCCTCACCCAATTTGTATCTGGTTTATTGCATGTTAGTTCTGACTAGGTGTGCTGCCTCTGTATACTGCTCGCAGAAGGGGGACCGGTGGTGTGCTGCTACACGTATTGTTTTTTGTGTAGGGCCAGTGAATTAATTGCACACTACATTTCGCACTCAAGCCTGAGTCAAAACTTGCATAGCGAGGGCTTTGACACAAACAGCAAGACTCTCGATAGCACCGGTCTCGTCTGCTTCTCATGTGTGAGATATGTTTAAATGGTGGGTAAACTTCGGTTGAAGACAGACTAACAGCTACCTACCATACATGTAGGTACCCCGGTCTAGATCCTCCCAGAGTCTTGGCACGGGTACCATTCTTCCAAACCTCATCCCACTATTAACCAGCACCTCACTGCGGTGCTAGCAAAGCGAATATGGAAGCGCTCAGACTTACGAGTCGTCATCTGCAGCGGTCGACGCCGGGTATATGTAGGAGCTGCAACCGAAAACTGAGACAACAACTGGCCAGATGCTATGCAAGCACATCCCAACCTGACATCTATGATGTTGTCTGTGTTGGTGGCGGACCGGCTGGCCTGAGCCTGCTCGCTGCGCTAAGTACGTCCCCGTGACGGTGAGTTTGAAGGTTCAATACTAAACACGGTTTTCACAGAGGCGAATCCCACCACGGCCGGCCTACGAGTGGCGCTCGTCGAAGCCCAGGACCTGGGCAAGCTGCGATCATGGGCGCTGCCTTCGGGTCGCTTTTCGAACCGCTGCAGCTCCCTAACACCGTCCTCAGCCAATTTCCTCAACAAGATCGGCGCATGGAGCCACATACAACGAGACCGAGTTCAGCCGTATCACGAGATGCAAGTTTGGGACGGCGTATCGGATGCGCGCATCGAATTCGATTGGGCGCCGGGGTCGGCCCCGAATGGGAGGACTATCGCATATATGATTGAGAACCTGAACCTTACGTCGGGCCTCCTCAAGCGCATCGACGAGCTCAGCGGTACCGCCATATTTGATAGCGCCCGCGTCGAGAATATCACACTAGGCGAGGAGACGGAAGAGCTGGATTTCCGGGAATGGCCAATTGTTGATCTAGGGGGAGGGAAGCAGCTCGCAGCACGGCTACTCGTCGGCGCAGACGGCGCTAACAGCCCGGTCAGAACCTTCGCCGGTATCGACAGCAAGGGCTGGGATTACGGGCGTCACGGCGTGGTTGCGACATTGGAATTGGACGGCAACGGCTGGGCCGGAGACGATACCAAGATCGCCTACCAGAGGTTTCTTCCGACGGGCCCCGTCGCCATGCTCCCTATGCCAGGGAACTACTCTACGTTGGTCTGGTCCACGACGCCCGCAAACGCCGCGCTACTGAAGAGCCTCCCCGCCAAAGACTTCATCGCCCTCGTCAACGCGGCGTTCCGTCTCAACCCGGTGGATCTACAGTTCATGCACACGATAGGCTCGGGACACGAGGACGAGCTGTCCTGGAGGCTGCAGCACACGCGCTTCGACGCCCGGGCCGTGCCGCAGAAGGTCGTCGGCGTACAAGAAGGCACCGTCGCGTCCTTCCCCCTGAGGCTGCGCCACGCAGACACCTATATCGGCGAGCGCGTGGCGCTCGTGGGCGACGCGGCGCACACAACACACCCGCTCGCCGGCCAGGGCCTCAACCAAGGACAGGGCGACGTCGAGATCCTGGCCAAGACCATCGACTACGCCGTCTCGCACGGCCAGGACGTCGGCACGCGCATGTCGCTGGAACCGTACAATTCGGAGCGATACGTCGCGAACCACGTGTTGCTCGGCGTGGTCGACAAGCTGCACAAGCTCTACTCGGTCGAGAGCGGGCCTCTTGTCCCCCTGCGATCATGGGGCTTGAGCGCCGTCAATGCGATGGGACCTCTCAAGGGATTCTTCATGCAGCAAGCTGCTGGTAACGGCATCAAGCTGTTCTGAGGGGCTCGCTAACTGTATATCTATGTATATTGCCCGTGTTATGTGTACTCTAGATCTGTATAAGTAGCTACCTATCCTCTGGTGGTGACCATCCGCGATAATCTCACGAGGCGACTAATAAACGAATATGGGTTGTACCTGTTGATATAAATCGTCCCGTGTCTTCCTGTTGTTACCGTTTTGCTCTAACAATACAACGCTCGGGGCCGTCTACGAACATACCCCGTCATCCCAGATCATGAAGCCGCACAACTACTGTAGTCCCATTGGATTCGTTGTCTATGGTCGCATGTTCCACCTTTATTTCAGTCCCAGTTCAACTGCTTCCCTTCATCGATCGCACTGATCCACGTGGGTGTAGGTAGGTACCGTACAGTACCCAGTCCACTGTACATAGGTCCACCGTCGAGCTAGTGGGGTAGATCGATCAACTAGTGGGGGTGTATGTCAAGAATCAATTGATGGAATGGATATATCACATTCTTATCGATAACCAATATCCCTTCAACTTTTTCCCTGTAGCATCGTCTTCAATTCACCCCACCATACAAACCACCCACGTTTACGGTCGCGGTTACTAAAACATCATGGCGCCTTCTTCTGGGCGACGGGCGCCGAGTGCGGCGGAACTCGAGCAACGCAATGTATGATGCCCACGTTGCTCACTTACCACGTTCTGAACTAACGTTCCCCCCCAGACTATCGGTATCAACAAAGAAACAGTCACGAACACCGTCTCTGACGCCTATCCCGACAACTATGCGAACGAGGAGCATGCGTGGGACAAGGAGGACTTCCGCCGCACTTTCAAGATTCAATTCCACCAGAACGATCAGTTCGAGGCTCAATTCTCCCTCATTGGCATCGACGCCTCCGTCGCCAATGCCTTCCGCCGGATCATGATCGCCGAGATTCCCAGCCTCGCCATCGAGACCGTCTTTGTTAACAACAACACCTCGGTGATCCAGGACGAGGTCCTCGCCCACAGGCTGGGTCTCATCCCCTTTACCGGCGGGAAGAAAGGCTTGCGCGAGTACATGGGGTTCTGGCGCAAGCCCGGTCCGGACGAGGACGCCTACGCGACCACCTTCGATACGAACACGGTGAGCCTGAAGCTCGCCGCAAAGTGCACGCGTAACAAAGACGCGCCGAAGGACGCCACGGACCCAAAGGTACTGTACCACAATGCGCACGTCTACGCGCGGGACATAGTCTTCGAGCCCCTCGGCGGCCAAGCAAAGTTGTTCTCGGGCGAGGACACGATCCGCCCCGTCAACCCCGATATCCTGATTGCGAAGATGCGTCCGGGCCAGGAGATCGACATCGAGATGCACATGCACAAGGGCTTCGGCTGGGACCACTCCAAGTACTCGCCCGTCGCCACCGCGAGCTACAGGTTGATGCCGAAAATAACGATCCTGCGGCCGATCCTGGGCGCCGACGCCGAGAAATTCGCCAACTGCTTCATCCCGGGCGTTATCGCCCTGGGGAAAGTGACGAGGCAAGAGGCGAAGACGAAAGGAAGCGGATACGAGGGCCACGAGGGCGAGCTGAAAGCCGTCGTCAAGGACCCCATGCGAGATACCGTCAGCCGGGAAGTCTTACGGCATCCGGAATTCGAGGGCAAGGTCAAACTCGGCCGCAGGAAAGACCACTTCATCTTCTCGGTCGAGAGCGCGGGGCAGTGGGACAGCGACGAGATATTCCTCGAGTCTGTTAAGACGCTGAAGAAGAAGTGCGGGATCCTGAGGCCGCAGGTCACGAACATGGTACAGACTTTCTAGAGAGGTTAGACATCGCGATTAAAAGCCTAGTGGATTAAGAGGCCTAGTCATCGATTGGCATGCATGAGGGCAATACGGATAGGCGAGGGTGTTGTTTTTTCTTTTTCCATTGTCGTTTGCGTGCATGTGCGGACGGAGTTCTGCTACAGAATTGGCAGGCGTTCCTCGGGTTGTTTATATAAGACTTACTTCATTGCTTCAATATTTAAAATGGTATATTCCCGTCATCCATTGAAAGCGCTCTTTTTAGGTCTCCTTTTATTAAAGGGCGAGCTGTGATCAGAGATCCAATGTTGAATGCCCTATCTAGTGGGCATTAGCCTATAGTTGAGATATGTCAGTCCAGCATTAGTCAATTTACGATGCTATACAATTTCTCGCACATATGTATAGATGTATGGGGTTATTATAGCCCTTTCTAACGTGCTCCTACGACCTTAGGTTGTTCTAATAACTTGCGCCTAGGAGCATATATGCCTATAATACACCGGGCTACCGACGGAATATTGAAATATAAACATAGGGGATAAACTATACTTTTGAGGTGTAGTAAGGCAAAGAGTTAATACAAGATCTACACATGCAAGGAAAAACCACTTCAGGTATAGATATATAAAAATCGAATAGGACATAAGGTCATGTACACGCCAAGATATGACTGCTTTCGTTGGCTGGCCCAATCATGTTTTATAAATACACCTGATTGGAGGCTCTGTTAGGGAAAACTAAGGTTACTACGAAGTCTACCTGGGTAGGTCGGAAGGCTCGATCACCAGACTGAGTTGTGCTGTTCAAGGGCATATAAGGGCGACATTTGGCAATATAATGGGTACAGTCAATGTCATAATATAGCTATGGCTCACAAATATATGTCGCCTGGATATCATACCAAAGACCGTTTGGGGACATATCCAGTCACAGTTCTTCCCACAGTTGAGAGGTGTCTACCTAGGTAGGTACACGAGGTAGATGTAGGCAACGCGTTATAATAATCAACAAGAGCGCGGTTCCTTCAACAGGCGTTCCCACAAACTACCTTGGTGGTTTAGTGGTAGAGTAATCGGCAGGACAAACTCCTTGTGTCAGAGGCAGGGCCATAGGCATTCAAGGGTTTTCCGGTCCGCGGATGTTGAGTGACGCCTTAAGCCGCGGATTCTTTTTTCGTCAACTTTTATGACTCCAGTTCGAGTTGGGCTGTTGTTGCCTTTGTATTGTTGTTTCTTTCTTTATTCTGCTACCATTCCCCCCCTCCCCCCCCCTTTATTTTAGTTTACTACCCCCTTTTACTAACCTGTTAACCACCTAAAACAAAATTTAACATAAGCTTTTAAATTTCACTAACATTATAATCTTGGTGGTACCTTAATTCGTAGTAGTGTACCAACGCTCGATGAATAATGGACAAATTGTAATAGCTACCATGATGCCTCATTTATGAGACAAGAAACACAACATATTATAGACAAAGCCAGTCAACAAATGTGTTTCTAAGGCTCTTTGCGCAACAAACAATGGTCTTTGTCCACCCATACAAATGGATCCTTCTGGTTAATATATATAAACTAAGTTGTCCGAGAAAATGCATCGATGAATAGTCCTATGTTTCTAACATTGGAAATACAATTGATCTTCAAGATGCCTTCTAAAGATAACATTGAGGTGATGCCGAAGAACGGAGTCTTGCTGAAGCCAAGGCTTGGACATCCGCCCTCGCGTCTTCCACCATTTTCTTTACCGACGTACTGGAATTTGTTGACGGGAAGGCACGTTAACATCGCACCGTCTGATCTGGGGGCTTTGTGGACATAGAGATCGAAGGTTCTAAGGAGAGGTGCGTATTTGCACGCGTGTGGAAATTAATTTATCTGCAGTGAAATTATGTTCCATGGATAAGGTTAAGGTGAATTGATTTTTGCAAGTCAGTCACTTTATAGCCTTATATACCACCTATTCAACACTAATAAGAATGATTCAGTTGGCTTGCCAACTAGATACAATGTTTCTTAAATAATTGAACATCCTGACTTATGTACGTCTGTTTGTCTTGCTCTTATAGTGGTGGATGCCCTAATCTCGAGAACTCATAAGCGCTCGGGATTGCCGTCAGCTTGCATTATACCCTTGGCTGCTCGGTTATTAAATTGCAAGAGATAGTTATGTCACTACGGTGAGAACATACATGCTCAGTAGGTAAAAACATGGGTTGCAGAGTCGACAGCCTGATACACGGCAGAGTGGTTATCAAGTTTATATGATATTTGATTACTTCGACTTCCCTAGAACACGTTCTACTGTTGATTTCGGTAGGCAGTATACGGGGTCGATGTCATCCAGGCCAGGATAACCCAAAAGACTCAAGCCTGTGAGACCGAATAGTGTGTGCCAGACATCAACCATATTACCAGGTCTGTCTGAAATGCCACCATTCTCAGTGTCTTGAGACTGGAGAATGAATTTGATGAGTTTCTCCCGATCAATCCAATGCGTCCGACCGATCATCGACAGACTGCTAAGCACCCACCAGCTGTAGCAGACGTCTTCTTTCTTCTCTGGCCGGCCGTTCAACCCGCCATTTGGAAGTTGTCGCTCGCTCAACCACCCGGCTAGCCTATCCTGATCGATCAGGTCTTGCCTCTCTGCTATAGTGAGCGCAGCTACGCAAGTGAAGATCTGACCGGAATGCGACTCATCGCCTGGGTTGACACCATAGCCGCCGTCGAAGTTGGCGCATGCAGCGACATGGCTCACTGCTTTATCGACGTCGACCAGGTGGAGCATATCAAGAAGGGACAAGGCGTTCAGTGCGCCGTAGAGGAAACGGGTGTCTTCTTCTCCCCATTCGTCGCCAGCGAAGGTGCCCTTTTCTCGATCCTGGAGTCCTGCCATGACTGACGGGCGGGATTAGCCTCGCGGCCGTCCTTGCGACGGAATAAGCGTGGCTGACTCACATTGCGCGACCTTCAACTTGCCCGTCCCACGTTTCTCAAGCTCGTCAAAGGCGTCGACCAGGGCGAGGATCTGCACGGCACTGACGGTGTAGAGCATGTGAGCGTCATGTCCCGGGGCAGCACCAAAACCGCCGCTTTCATGTTGACATGACAGCACGAAGTCGATAGTCTCGTCCCGGGGTAGCGCGTCGGGACGCCGGAGCAGATACAGTGCAGTCAGTCCCCAGTAGAGCCCGTTCAGGCGCAAGTGCTCGGTCAGCCAATAATCGTACTCATCCTTTCTCGTGTCTAGACTTTGAATGTACTTGACATGTTGGGCCGCGGCGAGCTGGAGCTCCTCTGGTAGCTGGTTTAACTCGGCCATTGCCAGTAATACACGGTCCCCCGCACAGGGAGGTTTCTGTGATTTGTTTTGGGGACTTGGTTCTCGAGTACAGGCAGGCTAATCTTATGGAGAGTATCGCCAACGGGAGTCATTAGCTGCAAGAGTGACAAGAGGTGGAGGCTGAGGCGAAGGATGTCGTTCAACATGTCAATTAGACCAGAGGAACTTGGTGCTCTTGAGCTGTTGGCTGCTCAAATTGGTGCCTGTTGCGGGGGTGGGGCTGAATATCATCATCCGGATCCACCTGGCAGCCAGCCTGCAGGGGTAATCCAGAGCTTCAATCTACTGGGCATATGTATGTTTGCTTTGCTTTAGATGCTGGGGTTACATGTGCACCCAAGCTGCGAACACTGCAATATAAATAGCTTTCCTTGCAGCCTTCGAGCCCCGTGGTTTCTTCCGCATTGTTTCAGCTGTCTTCGCCATTAGATCCAGATCAAGCGTGATCTGTGTCCCCCGGTGATGTAATTCTTAGACTGTCTCACTAATTTGTTATAGGGATTTGTATTGTGACTCAAATGTCTGATTGTTTGATTCTTATTTGCCGGGAGCTGAGGTACGGAGATATGCTCCTAGCAGACGCAACCTGACACTTGCATCTCCTAGGTGGTCATTGCAATCTCGGCTCCTCGCTGGGATATGAAGATGGCTGGCTTGGCCTCGACGAGGCACCAACAGGCGAACTCACGAAGCAAGATCAGACGTGTTCTATCCTTGGTCAACCTCTACCCGCTGTATTCTTACTTAGACCACCTACCAAAAGAGGTCGTTGTAAATTAGGCTTAATACCTCTTCTAGCAAACCATGCTTCACTGCTGTCCCGGGCCGTTCCGTCTCAATTAGCTGTAAATCTATTTATTATATTGCTAGGCTGGTCGAGAACGTGGACTGTACACCTCGCATACCTCATAATTATATTGACGGCGTGCAAGCATACATGGCCGACTAGATATGCATGTCCCAACAGCATAAGCATTGAATGTTTTTTTTTTCTTCATTTTCTTAAATTTTTTTTTAAAGAGAAGGAAAAAAGAACCGCAAAATGGAGGCTAGATCCGAGGCATCATATTAGAAGTCATTGTGCACGAATCGACCTGTTCTTGAAGCAGCCAGTTCTCAGCATGGTCAGCGTGTTTCAGAACTCAAGCGGGTTTGTGTTTCGGCTTATACTTACCCTTGTTAAGCCCCGTTCGCCAACGTCCCACCTTCTTTCTTGTTTTGTAACCAATCCTTGTAAGGCCCCTGCTAAAGTGGCATTCTTGGCATGGCGGGAAACGCCCGTATCTTGTGTATAGCAACCTTAAGGGCTGTCCTCGTCAATAATTCCATTAAAAAAAGAAAACCTTGCAAAGGAAAATGCGACTTGTTGTTCGATGACTAACGAGAGCAGAATGAATGAATGGACACCGGGAAAATTGTATGATTGACTCTCCTGGTCTGTTGCTGATCCGGGCATGGCATAATTGGGTAAAATCCTATTATTACGGATTGGGCCTAGAACATCATTCCAATGCACTCCCTCGGAAGATTTTTGATGCTTTGATTAATTGAAATACCTATATTTGTGCCCCGATTGCCTAGAAACTCAATTGCTGGGTACTACTTCTGATGTTGGCTACCTAAGAGATAACGGTATGACATGGTATCCCAGAGCAGTATACAACTGCGTAAGATGTCACGGTGCAGTTTATAGATCGCATTCACGTGTAGAGTTCTACAGTACTGTACCTTAGGTCTATGTACCTACTTAGGTAAGATCTTCAGATGGACAAGGTGTGGGTGTAGCATAAAAATGTTAAATTAATGAGCTTTACCCACTTAGGTAAGTAAGTAGACAGCCTAAACTATATGTGTAGTGGTTAAGAGGGAAGCGAAGCTGCAAACCTGAGGATTTGGATCAACCAAACACTTTAAAAGATACTTAAGGTAGTAGAAATACCTTAGGTTGCAATATGAGTTTGACAGGCACACACACTTACAGTAGGCGGGACCAGATTAGTAAACATACTCGACCTACCAAGACGTTCCCCTAATTTAGGTCCCTAGAGGTAGGTAGGCAGGAAAGCCACATGTATGTCCCCTGTTATCTTTTATGTTTACCTAGGTAGGTACTGTAGGTAACACCAGAGAGCAAACCGCTGATCCAGACCGGAAAGTGTCTTAGGTAGGCACAGCCTCCAAGTACCCCACAGTTATACCAATATAGGTAGGTAAAACAGGAATGCTCGCTCTTCTTCAGGTTAGCAAATCGTCTGCAGCTATCTCGAGTAGGTTGGCCTCCTGTCTGCTTCTTGAAATTCGGTAGCGAACGATCATCAGTGCGGTACGTACACTGCACCCGATTGTTTGCGTGGCTTGTCAAGGTCTGTAAAGTACCTCTGTGGCCAATCATTATAGGTATTAAGTTACCTAATTCGATCACCTCCGGGCACGATAATTCCCACTTGCCGACCCCTGGTCTAGCGCGCAATACAGATCTGGTACTGCTCCTTGGGTCCATCACAAGCTTGACTGTCAGGTACCTAGGTAGCCTGTTGAATCTATACGTACTATGTACATATGTACTTATCTGTGCCTGGTAACAGAACCATTGCGTCCAAGGAGGTAGGTTACTACCCTTTCCAATTCCCCCCTCAAGTCGCTGTCGACCGGACCGTCCACCTACACCGACCAGCACACTACGTCAACCTGCCATACGGACGGACACTTCTTGGCTATCGCCTCCTTGCATTGCATTATCTGTCCGTCCTTGTACCAAGCCCAGGGTTGTTGGTGGGTGTTCGGCTGTTTTGGCGCAAGTTTCAATAATCTACCACCGCATTTTGCCGCTGCCAATCACTGGCGCAACCAGCCCGACACCACCCCCCAGGAATCAGGTACCGGTATTCTGATACAGCATTCCACCGACGCACGAGACAGACGGCCTGCGCCTTGCCCACAACCTTCCGTCTGCGGCAGCGCGCGCGCGAACTGTCTATTTTCGAATCCCGTCCTGGCTGTTCCTGGCTGTTCCTGGCCGTTCCTGGCTGTGTCCGATGCCTGCTGGGCTGCCAGCGAGCCAATAGGACCCGGATACCTCCCTCCCTTCTCCATTGCTCGAATTGGCGTGCGGCCGCCGCATACGCCACCGCACATGCAATAATGGGACGCAGGTCCGCTCCTCAGCCGCTTGCTCTGGCTCTGGCTGAAGACGACTCCTCGTCTGCTGGTGACGACGACTCTAAGGGCCCGCCCTCCTCCACTGCCGCAGCCGCTGCCGCTGCCACTCTTGGTTCTAGCGAATCCACCGCCCCGGGAACGACAGACAGACCAAGCCCGCGCTCTTTATTCGGCCCCGACAACACGCTTCAGGTCTTGTCAGCAAGTGTCTCGAACAAATCACCCAAGTCGCCTCGCTCTCCATTCAGCAAGTTCAACCCCACAAGGAGGCCGCAGACCCAGCAGGGGGAGCCTCGGCCACCAGCTGTCGAGGTACACCAAGCCTCGCTACCGCTGCGCTCTGCCGACGATACTCACCTTGTCCGACAACAAACCAACTATTCTAACCAAAGCGCGCAACACCCACCTGCCGTGCCTTTCATCAAGCAATCTGCGACGTCACCCGTTTTATCTCAGACTTACGGCCCTACCGAGGAGAAGCACTCGAGAAGTGGCAGCCGTTTCTTCAACTTCGGGAAAAGCTCAAAACCCAGTAACCAGCTTCACGCCCATACCGCAAGTAACAGTGAGGCCATGTCCCGGGGCGCCGATTTACCTACAATGGCAGAGAGGGTCCCTAGTAAGGCCTCTAAGCATTCGGGTGCGTCACGTAGCGAGCGGCAGCCATTGCTGTATTGCAATTGCCTTAAGATGCTAATGCTTTTATACACCAGACCGATCGTCTCCCGACCTACCTATACAGAAACCCGTCCCCGTTTTACTATCCAAATCGGACGTATCCCTACCACCCACAACCGAACACGATGCGGCGACATTAAAAAAGGGCAAGCCTAAACCATTCATGTTATTAGGTCGTAACAGATCTTTCAAGGAACCGGATGATCAAAGCCCACAGCAGAATGTTGCACCTCAAACGAGGGAGCCAGAGAAACTAGCTGCTTTCGATGAACAGCCACCTCTGAAGACAGCCCCAATCAACCCGGAGGCCCATGACAGGTCTTTTAGGAATATGATGAACTCGTCCGCGCGCAATCACTCGGCAGACCGGGCTTTTCGTGACACGTCATTGAACAAGGAATATAGGAATGACAAAGAGAATAGGAGTCAGCCTCCCTCTATCAGGGACAACGGAGGATCTACATTTTTTGGCGGACTCAGGAGCTCGGGGAGCCGAGCAGCCGATATGATCAGCAAGGGTTTATTTGGAAAGAGTGGCCGCAGTGCCAGCACTTCCGAGAGAGAACCGGTGGTGGATGACGAACACTACGTTTTGAAAGTCATCAATTTGCCACTGGTTGAGCAAACACGCAAGACGAGGATTTCAAAACGACTGGAGGAATCGCGGGATAAGACCGAATTCTGGATGCCTGCCTTCCCTTGGCGGGCTATAGACTACCTCAACTTCAATGGAACTGACGTAGAAGGTCTCTACCGGGTACCTGGAAGTGGCCCCCAGATTAAAAAATGGCAGAGAAGATTCGACGAGGGTATGCACTCCAATCCTGGCGTTTTCGATCTAAGTGCTAACGTGGTTCCAGAATATGACGTTGATCTCTTTGCCCAAGACGATCTGTATGATATCAATATAATCGGTTCTATGCTCAAAGCTTGGCTACGCGAACTGCCCGATGAACTCTTCCCGAAAGAAGCACAGGAGCGGATTTCTCGACACTGCGCTGGAGCTGAAAAGGTTCCGCAAATGCTCATCGACGAGCTGTCTAATCTTCCGCCGTTCAAATACTACCTCCTTTTCGCTGTTACTTGCCACCTCAGCCTGCTGTTAGCCCATTCTGATAAGAACAAGATGGACTTTCGAAATCTTTGCATTTGTTTCCAGCCTTGCATGAAGATCGATGCTTTCTGTTTCAAATTTCTCGTTTGCGACTGGCGGCTCTGCTGGCAAGGCTGCAAGAACGAAGCTAAGTACATTGAAGAGGAATACAAGCTGTTTCAGCAACCTTTACCTCGCGGTCTTGCTGGAGACCATCGTGCTCCCAATGACAATGAGTCCCACGACGATCGCACCATCTCCTCTTCGGATGGCAGCAAGACTTCATCAAATACCACCGAGGTACAGAATGGTAAATTGAGAAAGAAGACACTGTCTCCTAGTCAGTCGAATGGAAACTTGACGGTCGACTATTCGTCTTCAACGAGTCTGTCCGTTGACCGAGAAGCCCCTGGACAACAGACTCGGGAGCTACGGCCACTGTCTCCCATCAAACCATTATCCCCAATGAATTTTTAAAGATACCCCGTATGAGCGACTTTCTGTATTGGTCTAGTCTCGCTAGGAGCGACGCTTATTTGTTAGGCAATGGAGATGACCTGTTTCAGTTGCCCTCCGTATGCGACATTATTATGTTCCTCCTTGGGTTTCATTACTCTTGGAGTCCTTTCTGGTTTGGGCTTACGAACTTTCGGATTCGCAACTTGTCACATCCTCTTAGGTCTGCAGTATTATGTTGACCTTGGATATTGGTAGTTCAACCATTTATGTTGAGCTATATGGCTTGTCGGAAACATACCCAACCGCCTGGGTCTCATTATCTGCTTTCTTCTGTTTCGGAAGATTACAATTTCCTACGCTTCTTGGTATACCCCTTGTGTTGATAGGCATTGTTGCGCGGGCTTTTTATTGGAACAAGCGAGTCACATGCCGCCGAAGAATACGCGGACACTGATTGGACGAGGGAAGGATAAAATCGAGGCAGAACTAGCCGTTCACTTGCCTTTCTACACCTCAAGAACATTTCACTCAGAAATATGCGGTCTTGTTATTGCTGGTTGAATACGGCAGAACTTCACCTTTGGGTACTGCTGGAGGCGAACGAGAGGGCTTCCCAAGGATAGGGGAATGTTTGGGCGTGGTCAAATGGGTGCGAGGCAAGGCGTATCTGGTGATGACAAAGATGATTTGCTATACTGCCTGGCGCCCTGGCTCAACGGAGTTTGGGATTTGATGTGGCGATGGGGAAAATGCTGTTTTGCTTGCCGTGTGTATAATAACGAATATGACTGCTGTGATGAAGCATGGAATCAATATATAAACTACCGTTTTGTTCTTAACCCACTTTGGAACGCCGTTGCAATGTGTGCTGCACTCTTCATACACACTACTACCCTTAACGCCGGACCACTTACTGTTAGACGCCCGAAGGTTTTCTTTTCTCCGTGAACTTATAGCTTTCTGGGTATCTTCGACAATGTTAGGAAGCATGGGGGAATCCTCTGTCCCGTGCCCCTTACCGCTGGGGGTCATCGTAATCACCTGTTCCCGCCCGGCCGCGCCTCTGGGCGTCCTCATTTCTTCTTGCCCTTGCTGCTCTTTCCTTTCCTCCTTGCCTCCTTCTCCTCGCGCTCTTTCTTCTCGTCCACCTCGACCAGCCAGTCCTGCTGCACCATGCCCTTCTCTTTCCGGTCGACGCGGCCGTCCTTGTTGAAACCCCACGTCTTCTCCCACTGGCCGGTCTCCTCGTTGAACTTCTGCGACTTCATGCGGCGCTGCTCGCGCGTCTTGGGCCTGATGCCCCGCTTCGCGGCGAACTGCTCCCATTTCGTGGGCCCCTTGGGGTCGGGCATCGGCTTCTCGCGCGGCAGGGCGGTGCCCGGGGCCGGCAGGGACAGGAGGACGCCCTGGGGCGTTGAGGAGACGGGGCAGGTTGTCAGGAGTTGGTCTTGGGGCGTGTTATGTTAGCCGGATATGCAATAGAGACGACAGTGGATATGTTATAGGTAGAGGGTAGATGGCGAGCGGGCGTACTTATCAGACCTTGTGCGCCGTCTCGTGCTGTTGCGATCAGCTGGGCCTCGACCGGGTCGACGCCCATGGATGAAGTCTCGGCGGGCGTCGATGTGCTTATGGGGTTCGCGTCGTTGGCTAGTAGTAGGCCTAAATCGAAGGTGTATGGCGTCGGGCGCTCGACGGCTACGTCGAGCTTCGTCCTTGTTCTTCCTGCTGGGAGAGACATTGTGATACTGATAACGATTGACTGCCGTGGATTTGGTTCGGTCTGGGAAATTGCGAACTCCCTTGGCGGAATATTCTCAGAGTTTTCGGCGGATTGTCCGGGCTCGGCGGCTGTTGCAATTGTAGATATAGCTGCTTGGAGTTACTGGAGAGTGGGATTGACGAGAAAAAGCGCCATGGGATTGAAGCTGCGCCGGTGGTTTTTTGGCGGGCCTTTGTAATCGATAAAGACCCCTGGGCATAGCGGGTTATAGCGGCTGTCCACCTACCCCAAACCCAAATCCAAAGGCGCGGCGCGGTCCTCTCACGGTTCGCCTGGAAATTTTACGGGGCCCGCTCTGGACCATCACCATCCGTCAATTTGGTGAAGCCGTCGGACGCTCATGCTCACCTCTTCAACAGAACACGACTCGCCCTCGCCCTCGCCCTCGCCCGCCCCCCCGTCGAATCCCGGCGACTAGGCCCATGGCAAGCACAAATTGCTGGAGGTGCCTCGCTCGGCCCTCGCAGCGCCTGCTGCTTGCGCCTGTTCCTGTCTCTGCCGCCGCCGCCTCTGCACCGACGTCGGCTGCCTTCTCGACATCCGCACAACAGCTGGCCAAGGCCTCGTCCGATGTGTCGAGGCATACCCGTGTGGGCAAGCGACTGGTCCTCGGCAGGAAGAAGCGAAACCCCGACAAGACCAAGCCTCCACTGCCCGGCGAGCGAAAGGCCTTCCGCAAGCGCATCCAGCTGAGCAACGACAATGCCTTCGAGGTCCCGGGCCTCGACGTGCTGTCCTCCGAGAGCGCTGTAAATCCCGAGTCCCTCGGCAAGATTGTCGGTATTCCCACCGAAGTGGTCGACCAATTGAGAGCCTGCGAAGCCTTCAAGTCGAGCCAGAACTGGAGCTTGTTCCGGTCACCGCACACGCTGGTGCGCAAGGAGACGGTCGATTTGGCGACGCAGATGACGGACGCTATCGGGAAGAAGGAGACGCTAAGATTGGTCGTCACCGGAAGCAGAGGGTCGGGGAAGAGCATACTCGGCCTCCAGGCTCTGGCCACTGGATTCTTGAACAAATGGGTTGTCATCAACATACCTGAGGGTAGGGGGCGGCTCTGCTCTGCTAGTCAATGATGCAACGGGCTAACGTCTTTGCTTTTTTAGGACAGGAGTTAACAACGGCGACGACCGAATACGCCACGATACCCAACTCAGAGATGTTCTCACAGCCCGTCTACACCGTCAAGCTCATGCACGCCATACATCAGACAAACCATCAGATTCTGTCGCAATACAAGGTCCAGCTAGACCACATGCAGCTGCCCATCTCCGTGACGCGTAATATGACGCTCGCCAGCCTCCTCAACGCAACCAAGGAGCCCGACTTCGCCTGGCCCGTGTTCCAGGCCTTCTGGAAAGAGCTGTTACTGCCCGGCCGTCCACCCATCCTCTTCTCCCTCGACGGCCTCGCCCACATCATGCGCGTTAGCGAGTACCGGTCTCCTGCCTTCGAGCTGATCCATAGCCACGACCTGTCGCTCGTGCGCATGTTTGCCGATGCCCTGGGGGGCAAGACGACCTTTTCCAACGGCGCCGTCATCCTCGGCGTCACGGCCGGGGGCAACGCGCCCACAATTCCCTCGATGGAGAAGGCCATCGCCCTGGCGGTGGCCGTGCAGAAGGGCGAGGAGGCCCCGAGCCGCGACCCTTTCTTCCGCAAGTACGACGAGCGCGTCTTCGACGCCCTGCGTGGCGTCAAGGTCCTTGACGTCCGGGGCGTTTCGAAGACGGAGGCCCGCGCCCTCATGGAATACTGGGCGGCTAGCGGCATCCTGCGCTCTCGAATCGACGAGAAGAGTGTCAGCGAGAAGTGGACCATGGCGGGTAACGGCGTTGTAGCTGAGATAGAGCGTGTTCTGCTGGAGAATCTCCGGGAGGCGTAGTGAGCTAGCTGATCTGACGACACGAGATACCGCTGCATGAGTAGAGACGGGGTCGCTGGTGTATCGTTGCATACTTACTGTATATTGTAAAATACCATCCGTATTAGTAGCCGCGACGCTGTCCAGAAAGAACTATCCTTGTACTAACACGATTTGACTTGATTGTTTAAGACCAACCTTGCTCTCATGCTTAAAATTACGTTTTGAGGACTTGGGCAATGTCTCTGCCTGTTATGGCATCCATGTGCCTACCTAGGTAAGTAGTTTTGGCTAAAGTTTTTGCTGAGTTGAATAAGCGTTGTCATGAGCCTCTGTAAAGCCGAGACTGGGGGTAATGTTTACATTGTTTTTATTTTATTTTTATTTCTATTTCAAATCATCTCTGTATTGGGTCTATCTGTCTCGTCTTGTTGTGTTTAACACGAGCCAAGCACGCAACTGACCTTACCAACGTCGACATGGACACCGGTCGGTAGGCAATCTTTCAACTTTTTTCACATCATGATATCTACGCTTATAAAAGTAAGTATCTTCCCCCCTCCCTTTTCCTTTCGCGTATTACATACGGCGATGACACCCGGCCTCAACTTTCGTGAATAAAAATAGGTAGGTATGAACCCAGTCTCAAACCGGAACGCCTGTGTTGTGTCGAAGTTGCAGCGCAGTGCCCAATACGGAAAATGAACGGCATCAATGCTCGCATCACTGTCTAGTGCAACTAGGTACCTACTCGTCTTCGTCTCCCGCGCCGTCGTTGGCCGTGATGAAGACTAGCCTGCTACCATTGCCGGCTGTTTGCCAAACCTATTTCCGGGGGAATTAGTGTTATGTTCAATTTCAGACGAAATGAAGAGCATGAGAAAAAAGGGGATGCATGAGACCAATGGATGGAAAAAAAAAGGGGGGGGGGGGGGGGGGGGGGGGGGACCGGGGGTGGGAACCACACAACTAGATCCGTGTAAACCGCCCGCGCACTTAACCAATGGACCTCTGTGAACCCCTTTGCCAGGACGCGCGCG